>OY855909.1:34578477-34660977 GCA_963693305.1 Meandrina meandrites
AAAATGCGTAACGACAACTAGTTTTAGTTTTTACTGTACATTTTTGTTACTTATGTTTGAATTTATAACGGAAAGATGATGTTTGTAGTTTTTGTATTGCTCACGTTGTTTTGTTTTGACCAGTTGTTGTACGGTCGATAGTGGAATTTTAGGATGAAAACCCATTTCGACGTTGTAAACAACTCGAAGGTTTTTATGCTAATGTCCTGTACGCGCAGACGTACTACAGCTTAAAACACAACAATTCAACAACTGCGCAGGTCCTTACGTAAGCATTAATATCTCAAATTTGACAGTTTGACAGTTGATTGACAGTTAAAGTATGGTCACCTTAAAGAGCGTGAGCATGTTCTCAAGCAGAGTTCAGAGTTGTTACTAGCAGTGTGAGTTGTTGAAAAGTGATTAAAGAAGTTGACAAGAGAACAGAAGTTGAGTTCATTGCTGTTTGAAGCGGAAGCAGAGCTATTCCCCTAATGAGTTCCCGCTTTAACAATAGTGACTAACGAAGCAGTAACAAAAATACGGCATTTCTTTTAAAGCCCGGGCTCTTAAAGGCTAGCTATGCTACCGATAATTAATAGTAAAAAAAATGAATTGATAAACAACAAGAACCCCAGAAAAATGTCTAATCTATTTATTGAGTGATCAATTCTTTACCAAGAGAAAATTTTCTCTTGTCTTTACCTGTATTACAAATTCTCATTTCGCCTATGTAAACATACAAGCTCTTACATAACGGTTACGTTTCCGGCGTACGACGTAACCGAACTGATCAATAGTAACTACTGTTCTGGAATGTTCTGTTTCATCCATTTTATTACAATACAAGATACTTGCCAATAATTCTAGAAAGTTTGATTGTCGTTTTCGAATGGCTAACACAACACGATATTTTATCAAGTTCTGCTCCGATTCTTTACGAAAACGAACCTGAATATGCTTAGTGGACACTTTGTTAACCTTTGTTTCATCAATTGCATGCTTTCACCGACTTGCTTAGCACTAAATAAGGATAAAAGGGCTTCAATTCTTTCACGCAATCTAAAATTTGACGAGTTTGAAACAAATTTATAAAGCTGCCAATTCGCGATTGTTTTAAGTTGTAAATATTATATCAAACACTCGAGACAGAGTTTCATCGGGATATCCAAACACCGAGAGGAGATTTAAAAATACGACGCGGAGCGGAGTATTTTTTAACAAAATTCCAGGTGTTTGGATATCCCGATAAAACACTCTCTCGAGTGTTTGATATATCTTCACAGTCAAAACTAAAGAGCAAACGGAGAAATAAATTAAAATCGTAAAAATCTATGCTAATTAAGACCGGGTATCCAAACCTCCTTCACGGTTATGATTTTCTTTGTTTTAACTTAATGAGCTATTAATGAGTTTGAGAACTTTTAGTCTAGCAAAAGCGTAAAATAACCATTTAAGAGTGTTACTATTTTTTTCTTGTTTCTTTCGATTCTCGCCGCCACGGGAATGCGGCTTCCCGTCCTCTCTTTGCACGCCTCCCATAGGCTCCCCGCCCCCTTTACTCTCGACTTATCGGCCCACTCTCTCCATGCTTCCCCAACAGCTCGCAAGTACTGAACTGAACCATGTTCCTTTATTTTTTACAGGCTTCAGGCCTATAAAAAAATTCTGAATGGGGTTAGATCTTATAACAACCGATACCGTTCTTTGTGGTAACTTCTATATCGCTATGAAAACTGACCGTACTTTGCTGCTGGTGCTGTTTTCTAAACGTGCGAGCGAGGAAATGTTGAGATAAAAAGAATAAATACTGGATCACGAGTAAAAATAGTATGTATCACGGGCCGATCTCAACCTGAAGAAACAGAGTGTCATCCACAAGGTAACGCCTTGAATCGAGCTTCTCGTGAGATATAAATTCATTAAACCCGCGCCCAGTGTTCTCTTCCTGTATAGGCCTTGCAAAGTTGCCAGGCACATCGCCTGGCATTGAGGACAAGGTTACGCTTTTCCTTTCGACTGGATCTTCCTGTTGATCAATCAGTGTAAATGTCACTTTCTTTTTGAAAGGCCAGGGTAATATAGCGTCATATTCACTTTTCATTACAAAAATATACACCGACACGTGAGTATTCTTGCCAGGCCTACTACCATTAGGATACATTTTCATTGTAGCCACAACTTTCTGTACCACAGAACGGGTCACTTGAGAAAACTAATGATTCTCCGGTCTTCGCCTGTCTGAAAAGATTACTAAAGTTGTCAATCTTCCAAACAAATCGTTTGTCAGTTTTCTTCACTTGTTGTCTTGCTGTTTCCAGTTTTTCCCGGGTATCATTTAACTTATCTTCTATGTTATTTAACTTAACTGTTGTATTTTTTAGCTCTCGGCGGAATTGCGCCTGGAATGTGTTGAATTTCGTCACTTGTTTGTTTGCTTCCTCAAGTGTGTGTCATGTAATTGCCTCTGAAGGATATCGAACTTTTTCATCAGTTCCTTGGCTTTCTCTTCCGTATCATTTAACTTAACTTCCGTGTTTTTTAACTTTACACAAGCCAAGTCAAGATGGAGTCTCACGGTAGACTGAAGATGGGACTCAACCTGTTTCCGCTGAACCTACAAAAAAAAAGACAAACTTCCCTCAGCTCCCAAATAATAAAACTAAAAGTGTCCGAACAACAAGACTATTTTGAGCACCAATTCAAAACATTTCGCGCCTCTGTAAGTTACTTTTCAAAAATGCATGCTAACATGGATCTTGTTATCACTCTACCAAAATGCTCTGGAAAATACATGGAATTGTGAGAGGAGAATATACAATCGCAAACTTTGACAAATAAAGTTTTGCCCAAATTAAGCGCTGCATATGAGAGCAAGAATATGAAAGAGCACCCCTCTGGAATAAGCACCGCATTCATTTACAAGCATCATCAGACTGAATTGTTCGAGGAGTCAAACTAAAAAGGCAAGTACGGTACAACTCAATTTCTCTTTCTTGTTATTATTTACAAATGTTATGGTTTTACGAAGAGCGCCGCCCGCAAATAAGCGCGTCCCCGAACAAACGCCGAAAAACAAACACTAAAAATTTTAAAGAGCGTTGCGACGCTTAATCGAGTAAATATGGTATTCAATCGATTGATACTAAAGATGTTTTCTTTCTTTCAAAGCGTTAAGAGCATGATTTGTGCAACCTGTTTTATTATCATTTTTATTATGTCACAGACAAGGATTTATGTTTCCCAGATTTCAAGGAAACGTTTGGGTCAACGTTTATTCAATCAGGTGTATACGATCAAAGGCTAACAGGAAGCTAGTGCATATGAAATCGACGTTGTTGTGTCACAATTGTCGCCCTTTCGATTTAAACTTATCTTTGTGTGTTTATTTTACTGGCATTGCACTGTATTTATATCTTGTTGTCAGCCTTAACGATAATAAGTAAATCAGCTTTCATTTTAACTACAAAGCATTTTTTTAACAAAAAAAAAATGGGCCTTAACTTCGCCCGTAATTCATCCTGACGTTGTTACGTGTCAAGCAATGAAATAAATGACTTACAAGGAAAACGGGGGGACAAAATCCATCTAAACATACCTCTGCTTTGCAGCCCACCGTTACATAAGGACAGGGAAGTAACGTCAGGGGACAATCGTCTTTAATATGATTTGGAATCTGAAAGAAATCGATCACATGCAACAATGAACGAACCGGAACGAACGCGTACATAAATCCTGTTAGGAAAAAAGTTGTTTAGTTCATGCAATCTTTAGAAAAAGATCGAAGACAAAAAAAAAATTGCTAAAAGGTTGATTTAAGGCTTCGATAACGGAGAGTCTCTAATTTTGAATTTCCAAACCTCACCGTACAATTCGGTCTATTTAACGATTAGACTTAGGCGAAGCTGAGTGGACTATCGCTCATAGAAAATGAGAGATATAAATCGGTGTAATTGTTTCAGAAGAATCTAGCTGATCAGTGCTCCACGGAAATTCGATTTTTAAAACAAATAAATTAGCAAGGGGCAACTATATATTAAACCAATAATTCCGAGACAAGATCTAGAACACCCTATTGCTCTTTTTAGGATGAGAGACTAGACAGGCGAAATGTAACTAACCAAACAAACTAAGCAGATGCATACAAGAAACCCACCCAATGAAGACCAATCATTATTTACTCATGCGTATTTCTATTTTCCGTAAGCCCGCTTGTTTACAAAAACTTTTCACGGACAAGTACTTTCCACCCGGTACACATATTCTCCTTGGACGGAATTGGAAAATATTTAGTGGTGAACTATAACAGCGAATAATGGAATAACCGAGATATTGCGCGCGTTGTGATTGGTTAATCCCGATCATCTATAAGAGCACATGCACGGATTATGTACAGATAGATGATGTCAGTGCGTGGTGAAAATCGCGCGCGTGATCAGACTTCATAGTCCAAGTCAGTCCGTGGTCAGCCTTTAACATCAGCAAAAGTTTTCGGGGTCAAAAAAACACGAGAAAGTTCAGCTTAATTATAAATATACAGTGACAAACAATCCGCCAAATATTGTTCACCTTTCGGGACATTTAACCGGGCTAAAAAAGCTTGACTGAATTGAAAAATTATCGAAAGCTCTTTGCGCTGGTCCGATGCTCGAGTAGCTTGACGACGCCGCAGGAAATCCATAAATGGCACTTTTTCAGTTTGAACAACTTCAGTCCAGACTGAATAAAGGTTATTTTTTTTACCTTGACGTTTTAAGTTTTCATAATTCTGTGATTACGGACAACTTTATCGTAAAATGAAAACAACTTTAGCTCATCGTAGCGGCATTGCTTTTTGCACTGAAGTGTACTGAAGTCTTTTGTTATTGTATACTGAAACAAATAGATTTCATTTTAATTTCCCGTAGCCCTGTTCAGTTATATATCACAAAATACGTCACAATGTGGTAAGAACATCAGTAACCCACTCGCCTAGCAGATCGTGGGCCTCACGGTCACGGTGATGTATAACTAAGCAGACTCACGGAAAATGGAATCTATTTGTTCAATAGAAAACCGTCGGTGGTAAAACTAATCAGATTTGCCGATTTCCAACAGAATAAGGCTCAGCTTCTACCAATCCCGGGCAACAATTTTGTGCTGAAGACTTATCCTTTCATTGAAAAACTTATGTGATTACCAGCTGCGCAACTGTAGCCTCTTTTTCGGCCGAAAATGAGGACGATTCAAAGGAAGCAACTGAAACACGTTCTATTTGTTCACTGGTACATACGTGTTTTGTGGTAGTCTATGAAGTTAGCAATCATTAGTAACGTCATAGACTACCACAATAAAAGCAGTGCAAAAGAAAGACTTGAATTTGAGCTCGAACGGAATAAAACATTTTCTCTGATTTAGATCAATGGAAGTCAGCTCGAACGGCAAAATTGAAAGCCTTACCATTTCCCTGGGAAACGAACCACCACAGTTATTGGGACAAGATACTGGAAACTTGCTGCACTGTGTAGTGTGATCCTGCAAGAGATCGAGCATTTACGTAAAACATTCTGCATGTTTGCGAAACACAAGGCCCAGCTCAAACGTCACGCTATTGCTGCGCTATTTGTCGCTTACATACATACATACATACATACATACATACATACATAACTTTTTGTTAAGGCAGGTCTAGTAGGGCAACCATAAGGCTGGTGTGGACCTGCCATTTAAATTCAACGGAAACTTGTTAAGAATCCCAACTGGCAGGAGGCTGACCAGTTGGCTATATACAAAGCGTGGAGGAGTTGAATTCGGGACCACCGAAGACAAATCCATCTAGTGGCAGGGAGGAGGATTCGAACCAGGGACCTCCGGATTACAAGTCCAGCGCCCTAACCACTAGGCCACGCTGCCTCCTTCCAGCGTTAACTGCTCAGGTGATCAATGAAGTTCGAATTTTGGAAATTTGAGACGTTTAGTCGGAGTAGGTATAAAATGAAAATTTCATAACGTGTAGCACTTTTAGATAGATTTTTTTTAATTATAGAAGAACACAAAAATTTGACCCACAAAAATGTCTCCAGAATCTTTAGGGCTCATAATTATATATAAGCACGATACAGTGTTTTTAACCAGTGGGGGAGCCGAGTTAGGGTTGGGAGCATTTCCTTTGTTTTGCAGGACCATATGCAATATCTGGCCGCAAGGAAGTAAAAGTACTGGTTTGTGTTGGATAGGGTGTCCGACCTCAGACCAATTATTATATCGGGAGTGAAAATGTCGGATTTTAGTTTTATTTGGCTCTCGGCCAACCATTTCATAAAGCCGTGCCAAAAACAAGAGGTCTCGCTACAAGACCAAAATAAGTGAAAAGGGGTCTCCTTCTCGGTTCTACAAAAGGTACAAATATCATTATCTTTAATTCCTATTTTGTTTAGAAAATCGTTTGTTGCTAAACGTCTGTGAAGTAGTTTAAACTGAAAGATAATTAATTTGGTATCTTAAGTGCTGCAGAAAGGGAGTTTGTAAGCCATTTCCCAATCAATTGTTTTGGAACACTGAAGACTGCAGTCGGCACTCCATTTCTCTTGGCTTTTCCTAGGGCTACTCTGTTTAGCGCTGACTAGCTTTTTGTATGCCAATCTATTGGGTTTAGGGGCTTTTATTTTTTCGGAAATAGCGCATTTTCTCTGACCTGCCGGAATTATCTTCGCAGAATTTAATATTTATAATCCAGCCTTCAACCATTCATTTGGATCAGGTCCAAATAAACTTGGCGCGAATGAAAGAGACTGTGAACTCCGGTAAAACTTTGGATAAAAACCGAGTAATTGTAGGCATGACCGAAGTTGAGGGTTGTTTCGGCTTTTAGCTCATTTGTGTCTACCTTTTTGCTTTGAACTTTACAAAAAAAATTGAAAACGTTCTGGTGCAGTACATGCACCATTACAAGCATCGATAGGAGAAAATGATTGACATGTTTGGATGAGGTGTATATTGAACTTACCATGGTGTCCAATTGGGGATATATGAAACTATAGCATTTGCTTGTGCGACTGGATATATTTTAATAAAGTTGATTTGATATGAAGGTCCTCCGGCCCACTCCGAAAATACTAGTTAACTGTTTATAGCGGAGCTCCCCGGCGCGCCAAAGGAAAGTGCGAGCGGAGCTTCGTAACAAAGAAAATTTGGTAAACCCATCAAGCCGAGAAAAATGGTTCTGATGTAGTGCAGTACGCCCGCCTGCTGGTCAGCCTGTACAGACTCTGGGGAAGGATGGACGGAAATCCCATGGCAAAACTTGTTGCACGGTGTTCACTCTGTGGCTTGAAAAGAAAGCGAGCGACAAAATTTCCTTCCGAAATATCTTTCGCATAATCTCTTCTTAAGTGATCTGTATTCCGTGAAATTGTGACAAAAGACGGATCGGTTGTTCGACCTAAGTTAAATTATTTAGTCGCACGGATGATAAAAGTAAATTACAAAAGCAAACAAGGCAATGCAAACAACGAGTACAACTACTCAGCAACAACAAAAACATATTATATGTGATTTTTATCGTTATCACTTATTGTTTCTAAAAATATTACGAAAGTAAGGATATTTTACCTGCATCTGACATTCTGGATGTGGTTCATTACAGTGATCACAGTCAAGGATTCTCCATGGGCACGTGATGGTCACGTGTGTGTTAAGATTTCTTCTTTGCACTGTCACGTGACAGTTTTCGTTGGTACATGAGACGAATTTAAAAAGGCAAGATACCAAGTGAACCTGTTACACAAACAAATCATGTCGTTCATCAGTTATGGTTGTATTTAATGACTTTGACATCTTGAGATATTGGCATATTTCAGTGGTTAAAAAAATAAGTGGAAAAGTGGTCTCAAGTCAAATACTCGGAAAAAAGATTTTCCGAGTTCCCCCAACGGGAGTCGAACCCATGACTTTCCAGAATACCGGTTGGAACGCTCTAACCACTGAGCTGTAGGGGACTCATGGTGAGCGAAGTCATATGCTGGGTTCTTATGTGTGACACATGTCCTGCTAACTGCAACGCTCAAAAATGTCCAAATGATATATGTCCAATTTCACCTATTATTTCAGTGGTTACCTCTTTGTTCCTCAGTTCACCAGTCCATTCACAACCTTCACTTGGACATTTGATGGCAAGAGAAAGGATCTTCCTTTCTGTTGCTTTGTCGGGGAAGACATCCTGAAATGAAATCAAGAAATCATAACGTACTTGACCATTCATTAAAATCGAGGTAGAAGTGACAATGAGTAACTTGGAGAGTTATAAATGAGAAGGTAAAGAACAGATTTTGGTCTGTTTTACATAGCTATGGGACCTAGAACAGACACGTAAAAATAATCAATTTTCTAAAACTCAGCTCTATGTACAAGCACTTGTCCTAGATTATGGTAAAGGCATTGACTGCACTCTGTTATAGTTGTTGTATTTTTGTTTTGTTCAGTTTTAGAGACTTAACATTTTCCACGTACTGGAACTTCATTAGGAAATAGTTTAAGACGGAATCCGCCAGGACTACGAGTAGTTGTTGGACAAAATTATGTACCAAAATTATTTACACCTTATTGCAAGCTTTTGTGTTACTGCTTCAAATATCTTATCAAAAGAAATCTTTTCTAACAACACCAAACATCGAAAACCAATCTCGAAGTTCCGCTGAATTCCACTAAATCGCTTAAAAGACGCGAACTTTTGCCTATAGCTTGTGAACATTAAATTTCATTTTCTCAGGCTCTGATAAGAAATTGTTGTACCAAAATTATTTACACCTTATTGCAAACTTTTGTGTTACTGCTTCAAATATCTTATCAAAAGAAATCTTTTCTAACAACACCAAACACCGAAAACAAATTTTGAAATTTCACTAAATTCCACTGAATCGCTTAAAGACGATTTTACAAAATGGCTGCACGTGAGAATTTCCCTATAGCTTGTGAACTTTGAAATTCATTTTCTAAGACTCTGATAAGAAATTGCTGTTGGTGTTATCAGTGATAATTACTTACATCTTTACCTTTTATTTAGGGTAGAAAATAACGCAATAGGATTTAAATTATTCTGGTACTCGATTTTTGTCCAACTTAAATAAATATTACTCGACTTCATGGTGGATTCCGTCTTAAATTCGGTCCAACTTCCATGGCCACCTAGTAACGAGTGCCTCCGAGGTTCACAGTAATTTTAAGCTCTAGTTGTGTTATACATGTATTCTTACTGTATAGCTACCATAATAATAATAACGATAATGATAATAGTAACAATAATATTTTTCTTTTTGTTTTAATTTCATTAATACAACAACATTTACAAACATTAATTTTTATAAAATACAAAATGAAGTTTATAACAACAATTAAAGCATACAAACAATAACTACTTACGTATCTCAGTTTAAATGACTCATCATTATAATTGTACAACACTTATGTAAGGGCAAACTATAATATTAATATTAAATTGCTATAAATTAATTACACTGAAGCTAAATAAACAAAAGTATGATAAGAAAAGGTATTTTAAAATATATTCTCTACATTATATTTTATAGTTAATTTATTAACAAAATCAGGGATAGTATAATAGATCTATTGTGAAGTTTGGGTGTAGATGTAATAGCGCATGTAAAGTATAACTGAATTTCTTAACAGAGATTTGTTTGCAAATGAAGAGGTGGGAAATAATCTAAATAGGATTTCTTTAACGGTCGCCTGTAGATAAGTATAATGCAAGTTATTATATTGAACCATTTATAAACTCTTCGCTAGAAAGGTTTTGAAAGCTGACAGTTAATAAGAGAGTGTTTGATGGAATCTTCATTTCCACAGTATAAGCAGTAATTATCTTGTTTGATACCAGAGCGACATAATTCTTTCTTAATGACCATAATTCTATGTAGGAATTTGTAATGAAATTTCTCTAGTTTGTTTTGTATACAAAATTGTTTTGTGAATTTGAAGAATTGTCCCCATTCAGCAAAATTTAAATTCATAATTTTTACTCCGTTTTGTTGGACCTCAGTGTAAAAGGAATGGTTTACCTTTTTATTTTAAAAAAGCCAGTAGAAATATTTTGCCTTTGCTTTCTGTAGATCGATTTCAATCTTTTCACCTAGTAATGAATCTTGGTAAATAACCTAAATAACCTAACATCCAGATAACGTGCCTTAGTAGGTCTTAGTAATGTTTCAGGAATAGCATTGATAATAATTGATGGTGATTGATTGATGATAAAAATTTAGAAAATTAGTACTACAGTCATATTTCTTCTTGAACTCTTGAAAGGAGAGCAACTGTCCATTTTCGTTTAAGAGATCCTTTATGCAAATGAATCCCTTGGGAAAACCATTCCAGAAGAAAGAAATGTTTCCCTCCTATAAGAATAGTTTTGCTGTTAAAAAGAATTGTTTCCTGCCACTGTTCATATTAGTACTGAGATTTAATTTCAGAGATTATAGAACGATAAAATGTCTTTGAAGAAGGTTGGTAATTTAGGATCGGATCGAAATGTTTTATGTCGTAGATATATCTGAGAAGAAAATTTGAGTCAAATTTGAGTCAAATTTCACATCTAAATGTACATGCAGGCAAATTTTGTATGAAGGGATAAAAAAAAATGGCAAGAGTCCATAACAGACGCGTTCATTTCCGACCCTGAATCGTGAATGAAATTCATTAGTTAAAATAATTTAAAAACACACACACAAAAAAAAACCAAATCTAATCGGATGGGCTACTATCCGGTACATAATAACCGCCACTTGTTCACTGATAGTTCTAATTAAAGATCATTTACCCGGTCTTGGTCCAGACCCTCCCTGTCTGCCGGACAAGTTGAAGGTTGGTGCTGAATTCTCTGCCTGTTAAAGTAACAAGAAATAAGATGACTTTTATGCTTTCCAAGTTATCTACCACAAGTATTTTTGTCCCTTGTCTCGTAACTCAGTAAAAATATTACTTGTTTTAATATTTTGTTAATTGCTGTGTAATAATACCTAATTAGAGAGGAAATAAAAATGTGTTATGGTATAACCGACGTACCAATATTGAAATATTCTTAGTAATACATTCATTCTTGAGATGGAATTCTCACTGAGAGGTTTGCAACGGAGAGAAAGTAACAGCAATTTATTGTGTGTTAATTTTCTGGCTATAACAAAAAATGTTTGTCCCAAAATTATTAATTCTTCATGAATGTTAAATTGGAACGCCACTAGTAGTCACTGAATAGTTGCCTGGCGTAGCTAAAACACAACTGCAGTAGTCACGAAAGTGATTTAAAATTGGTGTGGCTACGAACAGGTAGGAAACAAGTGGGTATAAAACTTGGAAACCTCGGCCTGCCGTTTTCAAGTTTGACAGTGTTCTTTGGAGGAAAATCAATAAAAAACAATTGATTGTGGTTTGTTCGCATTTTAGAGAGCTAATTTATGCCTTTTTGTTGTTCAACGGCTATTTTGTTGACCGGCGAGTGCACCTTTATAATTCTAGTATAGTTTACACAAAAACTTAGAAGACCTCTCGTGACCCTCCCCATTAAAGAGCCATGGTTTAACATTTGGATTTCTTGTAATCGGTCCCACAAACAATGCTGTCCACGGAGTCTACGGAGGATCACTATAAGCGATACTTGAATAACTAAAGCAGAATGTATGTTTCAAATAGCCAACTTCAGTTAAGACTTTTCAGCTTTATTTGCTAGACGTTCCGGCTGAAACGTCCTCCGTTACAAAGTAAACATGCATGGTTTAACAGCTACAAATGAAATAAATCAAGTTTAACTACTTAATGGCAGAAAAATTAATAACCAAGAGAATGCATGCGTAATGTGTGTAAATACAGACTACCCGATCGATGCCAGGGCGGATCGATGCATAACACAGGGCCCGCGCAGCAAGATTTTGAGTGGGGGGGGGAGGGGGCTTAAGCGTGAGCCAGATTTTTTTTTTTTGGGGGGGGGGGGGGGAGCAGAGGCATGCTACCCTGGGAAAATTAGGGTTTTAGGTACTGTCAGATATCGGAAGGTGGATTTAATATTAACAAACAATGTGTTAAAGGGCAATGTTTTTACAACTTGAAACAGCAACGGACCGCAAACAACAATGACAACAATGGTGCTAACGTACCAGGATCTACAAAAGATTATTGCAATTTATTTGCGCTGGCCTTCGAGCTGGCGTTATTTAGATTTGCTACACCACGCTGATGAGTCCCAAAAAGGACGGAATGGCTGTCCGCGATTGTAACCCTACTTTATCGTTCTGGTCGTGTTGGTGTCTTGCAAAGTTACTTTTTCACATAGTACTTATCGACCTTGCTATATTATTGTAACTGTTGTAATGCTTCAGGGATAAGCATACTAAACAATTAGAACCAGACCTATAGATTTACTATCAAATCCTGCTTGAACAAATTTAATTTACTCCAATCAGCACTACTGCCATTAGCGTTTACAAACCAGGAATCTGACGATTTTTGCTACACTTCAGCTCAGCGTTGTAAACGGTGCCAAAAATTTCTCTTTCTGTTATTGCTACAATCTGCAAATTCGTTAGTGATGTCAAAAACCATTCTTCATGACTGTTTATCATTGCCAAGTTACTAAATCTCCCTTGCGTCATTGTTGGGCAAAATGTTTATTCTTCGGGCAGTGGAAACTGAATGATCATTCACCAGATGCACTCGATACATGATTAACCAAAATGGAGCTCAAAACCAAAATTTATCACCAGCTTCTGTAAAGGCGTTCAAATGAAATACTTTTAGTAATTGTTCGTTCAAAAGTAATTTTTTTTCTTTATTTCTTTCTTTACTTGCTTATTTACTTAATTTCTTATTATTTTTTCTTTTTACTGTAAAAAAGTGGGGGGGGGGGGGGGGGGGGCTAAAGCCCCCCCTCCCTCTGCGCGGGCCCTGTAACATTAGACTTCAAACCACTTCCGCTTTCTCTTACTTTCTGTTTGTTAATGAATATTTCAGGCCTAGAAGAAATCGGTAGATCTAAAGAACTGATATTAAAATTAATGTAAGAAAATGCACTGTACTATTTAGATCTAGATCTGATCCTGTATTGAATTCGCTGATCGAGCGCTTCAACTGCAATCGACCGCAACATGGTAGGCTAGGTCTTGTGACTTATATTAAATGTCTCGATTACTGATTGAACTAATCTTACCGCCCTTACCAGTGCTGAATAGCCTACATAAATGCTCAATTATCATATTATGGCGAGCATTTTTAAAATTAGGCCGCCTCTCGCTAGCGACACAAGCATAAGCGCGAGCATACACTGGCTGGGTATTGAAGCGCAAGAGTCTAAACAAACATTGAAATGCAAGTGCAAGCACAAGGATCAAAACACCTCAATCCTTGTAATTTCGCTTGCGGTTTCATTCTTTGCGTACTACTTCTTTTCCTTAACACTTGAGCTTATACTTGCGTCACCAGTCAAAACAAGCCTAACGAAGAAGGCCACTTAAATGATGAATTAACTGTAATGAATTATTTCGGTATCGTAGCGATATTAACAAAACCGCACCTTCTAAAATGTTCCTCGAAGCAATCTTTACAAAATCTGTGGCTGCATCTTGTTTGAACAGGCTCCTTGAGCGGCAAATGACATACTGAACATTGAAAATCATCGTCAACTGCATTCACAAACTCGTCGTCATAACCCGAAGGAAGCTGATTCCTTGCAGCTTCCGCCATTTTGGAAATGCATTCGAAAGTGAAGTTTCGTGGGGTCAAAATAAACTTATGTAAATTATGACCTTAAATTATCTTCAGCCCAGTTCGGATTGTGTGACCGTCCCACGCAAGTTGTTACTCTTTATCTCGTGTTAGTAAACTAAAAAATAAGTACACGAAACAAGAAATTTATTTAATTTCATACAAACTATCGGTTATCAAGTTTCAACGAAGTGCAAGGCTAGATTTAAAGTCCTGGAGGATAAGTTGCTGTACGCCGAGGTATATTCCCGACGAGAGCACCTGCGTTCTTATGGAATTAGCGAGGAAAAGGAGGAGGGAAACACTTGTGGAGTACTTAAAGATTTCTTGGAGAATCAATTACAAGTCAACGCAAGTAGTAATGTAGTACACTCTGAGGCAAAAATTTTTTTGCCTTAGAGATTTAGTACATAACTACTTCCCGTTGTTGGGATCAAATATGGGAACAAAATATTGGAATAAAAAAGGAGAAATCAGATCTTGGCATTGCGCTGGATTCTGAGCTGGGATTCTAGCAACAGCCCGGCACAAAAAAATCAGACTGGATTCAAAAAATGGACATTTATATGTATTTCATATAATTAAGAATTTTAATTATATGAAAATCATTTTCATCTCTCTATTGGTAACCAGCGCTAAAATATCAAAGCTCTTATAGTCTTTTTCATAGAACCAATTCTCTTATATATATATATATTTTTGGCAAATATATATTCATGGAATGTGATAATGGCATTGTCATTAAATATCCTTATCTAAAATTCAAAAATGAATGTCTAAAATTGGGAATATTTGATTATTATGATAATGTAAATGTATCTGATAATGATGATAATGATGATAATGATGAAGATAATGATGAAGATAATGGTGATAAAACCGATAGTGATTCCGATAGTTAATTTGAATTAGATAATGAAAATAAAACATGAAAGACTATGAGAGCTTTATAAAATATGGAGTTTGAATTAAAAAATTCAAACTCCATTATATATTATATCATTATATATTTTTATTTTATATGTTTGATTATTGGATCTTTATGCGTTTGAAGAATCAATTTTAATTTTCATTAATCCATATGGTTCCATCATTAATTGATATATCAATGGATTTATTTAATGGAACATAGCCTAATTCTTTTTCAAGTTTTATTAGATTCGTATCAACGTATCTGAATTTTGTATTTAATTCATTGAAAATTTGGAATCTTTCTTTTAATTTATTTTTCAACTTGTCAATGGATTCGAGATCAAATGTTGAATTTTCTAATTTTTGTATTTCTTCTGAAAGATTGGCTATTTGATCCAAGCTCGTTTTAATTTGCTCATTTAGATTTGACACCACCTTCATAGTTGATAGAAATTTTAATACAGCAAAAGCTCCTTCAGAAGGATTTTGATTGAATTTGAATTGATTATGCAATTGGTTTTCAAACAAGCCCATTATTATATACTAATAGGATATATTTTTTATATGTTTTTAACTATTAATGTAACCATAAGCTAGAGTTAAGTCATCTTTTCTTAGCATAGTATTTGTGTCTAAAAAATCTTTGGTAGATATGTTTAGAGAACAATCGATTAGCTTGCTTTTCGAATTTTTTGATGTTACGAAGTTTAGATCATCATTTTTAATGGTATCAAATTCAACGTTGTATGTCTTATCTAAGCTGTGAAGTAAACATTTGAAACCTGGTGACATTATTTTTGGTATTTTGTGGAATATTAATTTTGCTTTGACTTTATTTTCGAATGGTTTTATACAGTTTGTATCTCTTTTTGGTATTTTGAGGTTGTCGATGATGTCTAAAAGACTGTTATCAACGAATTTGGAATCATGGTTCTTTATGTTTTGTGATAATTTTGCCGAGACGGGACAGAAAATAATTCTCTCGAACCTGATTTTTTTTAGACGATTTTTGATGGTATTGACGATTGTTATATATTTATCATTTGAATCAATAAATTCGGCTTTGTTGATGCATACAATGATAGTTCTTATACCGAGTATTCTACATATTAAAGCGTGTTCAAACCCTTGATCAAGACATTTGAATTGCTCTTTTGGATTGCCCGAGACGACTAATATTGATATATCTGACCCAGAAGTGGCTTTGATCATTGTATTTGTTAATGACTTGTGACCGGGATTGTTGATGATTGTATGATTTTTTCCTTTATGAGTGAATGATTCGTGACTTGGTTCTAGTGTGATGCCTTTATCCATTTCATCCGGGTTTGTATCGACTAAATTTGGTAGCCATTGATTTGTCTTTTTGAGTGATTCTGCTTCTTTTTGAGATTTCCGAATATCTCTGTCGTTGATGCTGTTAGTTTCAATCAAAATTCTACTGATCAAAGAGCTTTTACCAACATCTACTCCTCCAATGACTGTTATTATCATTATCTATATATAATATGTGATATATAAAATATTGATGGTTGCAAATTAATGCCCGAAAGGCAATGTTTCAATACAACTATCCGATATGTATTGAATAGAGCGCACGTCATATCCAAATGTATACGACTTCTCTTCGTATTTGTTTACGATTTGTTTATTCTGTCTGGTTATCTTATTTTCATTAACTAATGTTAATTCATTTATATCACCTTTTACCATTTTAATCATATTTTCATGATTTAGTATTTGTGAATTTTCGTGATTAATTCTGAAGCCTCCGACTACACATTTTTGTTCATTATCACCATATCTGAAACTGTAGTTTTTTGGACCCCCGGATACAAATACATTATTTATTGCTTTACCGTTTAACTCATCGGTTAGTTAGCCTAACATATCGCCTGTCTTGATTTCATTACCATTTGTGGAATCTATATATATAATACTGTCTGTATCAAAATATAATACTTGCTCATTCAAATAGTCTAGTTTCTCATAAAGCATTAACCGCGCACTGCTTGTCGTGAAACAGGCTATATATATATTTGTATTAAAGGAATTATCAACGAACTGATCTTTATAAGAGTAGTTCATTTGAACCATTTCTTCATTTATGAAATTAATATTTAAATTATCTATGGTGTCGTCGAGGACTACTTGATAAAATTCATTTATATCAGTTACGTATTTACATTGATTCATGTTATTTCGTTGTCCAAATTTGCCCCAGAGTGAGTTTAAACACATTTTTGCAATAGCTCGTAAACCCGCATTTTCATATAATTCACCCAATTCAATGTCCAAAATCTTTTTGACTTTATGTCTGAAATCCATTTCTTCTTTATCATTTTTAAAATTATATTTTGTTGATTCCAGCTTGAGTTTCATGAATTTTTTTATATAATCCTTAAATAGATCATCGGATGAGTTTTCAAAATGCCATACTTCATATATTTTTATAATTCTATACCCTTTTTCAATGGCTTTATTAACTTCATCGGTTGTCCATGTACCTATAAATGCTCGTTCACTTTCACAATGTTGGCATTTTTCTAGTTGCTTTGTTTTTGCACATGATATGCACAGAGGAAACATCAATTTTTCAGCCTTTTCACATTTGATTCTCTGAGGTAAAACAGGATGGTATAACCCTCTTGGTGGTAAAATTTTGCATTTTATGAAACCATACCATTGAGTATCGTATTTTTCTGGTGATATAATTTTTTCAGGGTGTCCTATGGGATATTTTTTGTAGTATTGGACCGTTGGGTACAAGGAGCAAAAGTCAACGTATCTGCCACATTCACCTTCATTGAATTTATACAAAAGTTTGGTTGCATTGGTCCGTCCGCCATAGAAAGCATCTCTCGGGTTTAGTGACCCAACCACTTCTCTATTCCAATCATTTTTATAATATTTCTGAAAACGTTTATCCTTTTTTAATTTACATTCCCACATTTCAATAAGATTGTAACCAACAGCTGTTATTTTGTTATTTTTAGCCTGTGTTTTATTATACAAAGTGCCCATATCACATTGGTTCTTCGTGTTGATGACATCAGCTTTATAACAATCTGGGCATCCATGCCAAAAACAACCTTGAAATTCATAAACAGTATTTGTAGATTCACAAAATCCATCTACTTTTAATTCGTCATTGATGACTTTTTCACCACCATACAAAGCATGTTGAATTTTAATATTATTTTTATTACTAATGAAATCAAGCCATGCAATACTTATTGCACTATGGTTTTCTGTTTGAACAACATTATCAACCACAGCTATGGTGTTTTTAGGCATATAATTACCTCTATAAATAGCCATACATACGCCTGCAATAGTGATGTATTTGAGCGGGTCAATATTTTCTTGATTTATAAAATCTTGCCTAAATTTTAACATGCACCGCCTCAATATATCTACATCTGATCTACAGTATTCAATTATTTCTTTTTTGAAATCGAAAACATAATTTTCATTAACACGGTCATCATACCATTGTAAAAATTTCTGTCTATCTTGTGTTTTCATTTGATTATAGCTGTAATGCTTCTTAGAAGGCATATTCCCGATATAGTTTTGATTACAAATTTTGTTGAAATAATGTGGAAAATATTCTTTTTTCAACTCGTTTAAACCAAACGTTTTAGGAAACGATGATAGGGGTTGCTGAATGAAATTTAAGCTGTCAATTATTTTGATTCTTAATTGTGTAATTTCCATCATCATGATTTTTGCACCATTGTAAATACAATAAGGTTTAAAACCATTATCTATACACCATTTAAGAATAAAATGGCTATCGTATCCTTTTGAATTATGAGCAACAAGTGTGTAGCCTTTGTATTTTTCATTGAGAATTCCATTACAAAAACTATTAATATCATTGAATATTGATTCATTACCATTAAAATCATGACAAATAGTTAAATTAACTTCATGTGTACCAGTGTTTTGTATGCATTCGAAATCAAAAAATAAATATTTTTCATTATGCGTTCTGCATGAGTAACAATAATCTTTTTTAGCAAGACTTTTATTTAATCTGCAAGGGGTTTTGTTATTTTTGATACAATTGCCTCCCTTGCATTTTATTTTTTTCATGAAACATTCATGCTTGTTCTCACAATATTTATTGCAATTATTGCACATTTTGTGACCACATTTATGTATTTTAATATATGGTTTTAGTATGATTTGATTGCATTTTAAACATTTTGCTACAGTGCTACATACTGAATCATCATCTTTTTTCGATCGGTTACTTGTATGGTTTTTAAAACAGCTGTTTCCATGAAATACACGATTGCATTGCTTACATGTAATGTTTTCACCATCACATTTATTTCCATCTGGAAAATATTTAAAACAAGCTAGACATTTTTGAGGACATTTGTGTTTATCACGTCTTGTATATGCTTTTTTGCAACTATGACAGTAATATGCTGTATCTAAAAAAGCTGTCATTGATTTTATGACATCAAAATGATTCCGTGTTTTGTATAGATAAATTTTATCTGTTTTACCATTATTAGCAGTATAAATGATCTCATTGAACTGTTCAGAATCTATGATATTTATTTCTATATCCAAATATTTTGCGAAAGTATTTACATCTTCTAAAGAATTACCATAATCGTTAATTTCAACATTAGCATTATTATGAAGTTCTTTGGCTTGAGTTTCTTGTAGTTTACGAGATTTATTGAATCCATCTTTCAACTGAATTGTGGTGTAATTTTCAGGGTGTAAATTAGCATAAGCTGTTACAATGGCCCTTGCTAAACATATTGAGTCATCATTTTTAATTGTGATGATGCATTGCTTTCTATTAACTGTTTGTTTTGATAGATATAAACGCCCTTTTCCAGCAGGTATTTTAACAGATTGAACAATTATTTTACAATTTTCTAAATCTATCTCTTTATATTCTAAAGTATTGATTATGTCTAAAAGTTGATTTAACTTGAAATCAGAAACTTTTAACATTTTTGTCGAAATTGGGTGATCTAATGTTTCATTTGAAATTACCAATCTGAATCTATCATTACCTTTTAATTGTCTTTTCTTTATTGTCATCTCAACTATTTTTTCAAAGACACTGAAAACGTCATTTTTATCACCAATGAAATTTTTGCGTACATTTATTTTGAATTCGTTAGTAAAAGCATTGAATTTTTTATTCACTGTATTTCCTATTTCAGTTATTTTGAATAGAGGTTGGTCATTAGATGTTGAATCAAAAATGCTGTCATCGAAATTAAATTCATTTGATAACTTGGTCCTTTGCTGTTTTTGTCGTCGAATAAGCCTTTCATGATTCCGTTTTATCAGTCTTTCTTTTTGTTTCAATTTACGATCTATTTCCAAATACTTCTGCGTATCTTTTATAACACTGGGGATTATGTTACTGACTGACTCAATATCTCTATATCGTTTTATATCATTCATTACAAGCCCCCTTGTGCTTTTTTCATAAGTTGATTCCAAGTATATCCAAGTTTTTTAGCATCCGGTAAATATTTGGATAGCTGTTTCAGGGTCATACTGTTGCTCGATATTGTGTTTTTTTCTTGTTTTTTAGCATTTTTGGTTAATATTAGCTGTATTAGTTTGGCCTTTGATAATTTATTAAGGTCAGATTTGTTCATATATTTAGCAGAGATAATTTTATTTTCCATTTTTATTAATACTATAGAAATATTTCTTTATATGCTTTATAGTAAAAAATATTTTTTAGATTTTTGTGCGTTTGAATATGATGACCAAAAATGTATCATTCTTGGTCATCAAAAGACAAAAACAGTGTTGATACTGTATACAGCTTTTTAAAGCATCTTCAATTATACATTATATATTTTCATTGGCTTTGAATATAAAGTTTGTTCGATGTTTACGGGTGTTGATGTGAGCCCATTTCCCTGCCAAAGTATAGTCATGATTTGGGTCACAGACATCGCAAAACCATTCTTTATTCAGCATGTATTTCGTTTTAGATTGCTTAATGGCTTGTTTGCGTGCTTCATCAGTATGATATTTTTTATTCCGTCCCATTTTAATATAACTATATATATTTTATTCTTATGTACTTTATAGTGCGTTAATTTTAGTCATTGCTCTGGTTATTATCTTGGAAGCAAATATGCAAATCAGGCCTGGAACCCCAACGGTTTTGAAATGATTAATATTTAAAATGCTTCTTGACTCCAAACAAAAAAGTTTACAAAAAAGTTTACAAAAAAGTTTACTGCAAAAAACAGCTGTACCGTGACGTCATGTGGTAGAAACATAAAATTTAATATCATACTATTGTATGAGAATGAGTTGTAATTCACAAATTCACGATGAATTAAAGAATATGGGTGAGGGATCTTGTATTTTTTGTAATGAGTTATTATATGCAGGAGATAATTTTGTTGACCATTGCTGTGATAAACATGATATTTTGGAAGATGCATATATGAAAGTATGCCAAAATTGCGGTACTCAAAGCTATAAATATACATCAAATTATATTGATTTTTATCAAAATATGTATCGCATACGACGAAAATCAGCATACAAGCGTTTTTATCATATCTAGAATACGCTGAATTCTATTTGCTATGAGAATAAAATCACATTGACTTTAAACAAAGGGATAAAATTTATAAGACATTCGAAATAATTGGATCTGTTATTCATCTCGTTAATAACAACAGAAAAAGGATGATTAGTTCAAAATTCGTTATTAGACAACTGTTTAAATTGCTTGATCTTCCATTTGAATGTATAAAGATTACTAAATCGATAAAAACGCTTGAATTTTATAATCGATATTGGGCAAAGATTTTAGAATTGAAATTTGATAGTATCATGCATATTATTGAGTGAATTTTTCATCGTATTTTCGCAGGTATCTGTCTATAATCGGAGCGGTATCGGCCACATAATCGTCAATGTTTTTCATTGTACCGTGGATACTAGACAGATTAAAATCACCAGATCTCATCATGTTTTTAATTGAGTTGAGTAAATGTTCATAGGATTGGTATGCATATATACAATTTTGAATTTTCAAATCGAGAGTTTGATGTTGCATCCAACCTTGTATTAAGAGCGCTATAGTGCTGATAGAAACCAGACCGATACCCCCTGTGGCAATACTCGAAGCTATTGAGCCAGATGCGAAAATAATAGACAGTGAGTTTCCAAGTAATTTCCATTTTTTAAAGCGTTTTACTGCTTGCTTATAAGCCCAACATTTTTTATGATATGTTTGGAAGTATCCTTTCAATTGTTGAATTTGCGCTTCATTTAACTTGTCACTAATATGGTTCCATTCGAATATATTTTTGCGTTGTTTCGGCATATATATTATATGCTTAGACTATGTTTTAGACAATTAAGCGATTTTTATTCGAAGAATACACCATTTGCTTTATCTAAAAATTGTATTTTATGATACTCTTTGTCATTTATCGGATATGCAGTATTACTAAAACCGATTCTTTGTACATAGTAACCTGTAGAAATTTGTAGCTTAGAAGTATTGATATTAAACCCAGAAAATGTTCGATCAATA
The DNA here is from genome assembly GCA_963693305.1 of Meandrina meandrites. Taxonomy (NCBI): domain Eukaryota; kingdom Metazoa; phylum Cnidaria; class Anthozoa; order Scleractinia; family Meandrinidae; genus Meandrina; species Meandrina meandrites. The sequence goes on from OY855909.1 coordinate 34,600,670, forward strand.
CTCATAGCATTATCGCAGACAGCGATTCTAAATTGATTTCCAATTTTAACAAAACAAAGATTTAAATATTCGCCTATATAAGCATCTCTAATTTGCTTAGAATATACATCTAAATCATAATCGAGGTATAATTTATTATTCTCTACTTTTACCCATGGAAAATCAAAACTACTACCATTAGCAAAGTTTATTTTAATTCGTTTATTATCCCCGGGCTTATAGTCATTTTTAAATGCCATATATATAGTCCAGTCATCGGATCCAGTCACATTTTCATTAAAATTAATTTCAAAATCAGTTATAAACCCCTTTTTTGGATCAAAATCTGCTAACAATTTTGTTGGATTAAAGACAAGATTATTATTCAAACCTTCTACTACCGAACCTAAGGTATCTGACATGATGAATTCAGATGGATTAAGCATATCATAATAGTATTCAAATATTGTGTTGTAATAGCTTTTTGGTTGTAATGCTCCCAATTTAGCCAAGAGTGTTGATTCAAGCGTATTTAACTGCTTGTAATTAACACCCTCATCGTCATTTTTAGCATCATTTACGCCTGAAATCGATTGGTTTTGTAATGTAATTGGGGTGTTGAATGCTAATTTTTCATTATTATCTATATACCATAGCGCGTCATAAATTGCGGTATCAACATTGCTTTGATAACTCCTTATTCCATATATGATGAGGTAGCATTGAAGTTTTGGTATATAAGGGTGTTTGGATTTCATCTTCATGATAATATCGACATACAAATAATTATTGCCATGTTGTTGGGTTTTATGTACTTGGACAAGGGTTCTGCAATGATCATCGCTAACTCGTGTTGTTACTTTATTAATAGTTTCATACACTGCAACAACACTGATATCAACTGTATTTTTATCGATTTCCGATGGAAAGAATATTTCAATTATCATAGTGTAAAAATCAATATCGTAAGTATACATGTTGATACCTAGTCGGCTAGAATAAAATTTCTTTTGACTGTCGAGAATTAATTGCATGTCAATAGCCTTTTTGTTTATTTTATGCAATGAGTCATTATAAGTAACCAATGCCCCCAATTCAATATCGTTTTCCTCTGACAATTGATAGGTGTGATCAGTCATGACTTTATCAAAAAAATTTTCCTGCCCAATGGAACTAACATGAGACTGTGTGGTGTTTTCAATCATGAATTTTTTGGTAACGGCGTCTGAATCGGCACTGGGGTCTTGAATATTAGTAATTTTATGGCCACCCATATCAAAATCACCCCCCATCGAATTACTTCCATCGAGTAACATGACTTTGTCAATATCTGCTTTTAGATTATCATGTGAATCAACGTACATTTTATTGGTAGCACTGTGCAAATATTTGGGGTCCGCTAAGTAATAAATTTGTCGTCGGGTATCTGGGAGAAACGAATTAAATAATATGGAATTCTGTAATTCGCCACCAGCTTCTAAACTAAGGTATTTTTCAGATAAATATTTGATATTGGGAATATCGTTATCACTTGTCGAACTTGCGTCATAATATGGTACTTGCAATCGTGATTTTATTGCTTGCGGTGTCGTCTTTTTCATATCAATTTTATCAGCTAATTTAACGTCTGTCAATGATGACACTCTATGAATTTCAGTATCGATATAATCTTTATTCAAGGTGTTTAAGAGATGAAAGGTGCTATCTGTATAAGCCTTAGCGGTAGCCTTGATCTCATTGTCTTTTAAATCGACATATTGTTTATTAGTGATCGTTGTGGCATTCCAATTAGTTGGGTTGTAAACCTCGCTATTCTGTAAACTGTATCCTCTCAAATCAAAGTATGTTTGAGTCTTGCTGTCTCTTTTCAAGAAATTGTTTTTAAGATATTCTTTGTTCACTGCGGATCCATAGTCTTTTTTAATAGAATCATAATCAGAATCATCAGGCACATCATCTTGAGTTTCAAGATTGTAAATCTTCTTTTTATCCATGTCATAATTTCCATTACTTTCTAGTTTAAAACCAACTCCTTGAGGTCCTTGAGGTCCTTGTGGACCAACACCTCCAGGTGTTTGTGATAATTGACCATCATTGAATAATCCCATATAATATTAGTTAGATATTTCCGTAAAAGTTTCTCTTCACTATTTTTCGAGAATTATCAACGTACAGAAAAGAATATGGTTTTTTGGTTGATTGCATATAATCTTTTTTATTGACCCCGAGTTCTCGAGATATAAGGTTTCTTTCATTTGAGCTGGGAAAATCATAAACACAAAAATGAGAACAATTCAGTCTTATATCCTTTGGTGTTTTATAATAAGATTGAGAAAGGTAGATAACACTACAGTTCTTATGTCTTCCTCTTATGAAGTAATCAATCAAAGGTTTTTGATTCTTTTCACAAATGAAATCATCAAAAACGATGAGACATTGCCCATTATCACCCATATTTTCAACAGGAGTGATTTCATCATTATTACAAACTAAAATATCATACCCAACTTCTTTGCTGATAGGTTCAAATGTTTTCATCAAATTCTGATATTTTTCTTGTTCAAGATTTTTTGCATACAAATATATCCTGTCATAATACAGCAGAGGTTTTGTCAACATATGAACAAGCAAATTCGTCTTTCCTCCGGAACTTGGTGAAGCCAGCAACATTCGGAAAGTTTGGTTTGGCATATAATTGTACAATTGTTTGTAATCATTTTGTTCATTCCCAAAATCATAATTAGGTATTTCCATATATATATGTTACACAATAAGTTAAGATAAGTTGAGATAAGTTCAGATAAGTTTAGATAAGTTTTTATATAACTTACATATATAATGGATATTGAAAGAATAAAGAGACTCTCGGAGTCAAAAATAAAAGCTGATGATTCAGTTAAAAAAGTCAGAAACACGTTAGAAGAATATCGACTTGGTAGACAAGACGTTCAAGAAAAACTTTCAGAAGTATACAAACCAATCGTGAAAGCTCAAGAGGATGTGAAAAAAACGATTGATGAGAAACAGAACACCATTATCGATCAGTTACAGAAAAATCAGAAAGCAATATCATCAGGTCTTCAAGACCTTGCATTGGTTAATACATTACCTGTTGAATCACCTTCCAAACAACCAACCAAACTACCGCTTGATTATAAGCCAAAAATGATGAAACCACAATACAAATCAGATATTGACAAAGGATTTACAGTTGAAGATATGCAGAAGCTTAAAGACTATGAATTACTTGCTCCAAGTGATGTATTACATGGTTCAGTCACTGGAGATCTTGATTTTGACGAATATGATGAAAAAGTTGGTGCTAAATTAAAAGATTTAGGACGAAAAAAAGGACATCTGTCGACTACCAAAAAAGCAAAGGCTAAAAACAAAGAAGCGATTGATGAATTAACAAAAGAAATCAAGTTGATACAGAAATACAGAGACCGTATACAAATCATACCTGAAGGAAAAGAGACTTTGGGGACAGGTTACCTTCAACCAAAACGGAATGCTTATAAAGTTCAAAATGGAGGTCAATATGGAAATCTCGTCATTGATGTTCCAAAACTAATTGGTCAATTACGTCTTTTGGCAAAAAAGGATGGTAAACCTGTGATTGATAAACTAGTTGATTTTGATACCATTGATCTTTTGACAAAGAGGTTCAATAGCAAAAAGAAATATTCTGATTTATCAAAAATTGTTTTCAACGAATTGAATAAACTGAGTGAAATACCTATTCACAGATCAAGTAAAAAATTTTCAAAAATAGGAGCTGGTGTTGTATATTACAATGATGCAAGTGATCTTATGGATCGACTTCAACTGCTTGGAGGATCGATTTTGGCTGGAAATAATGGTGTAAAAGATGAATTTTCACAGATAGCACATAAAATGTTACAGCTTGGTATAATTAGAAAGAAAAAATTAAATGATCTCCTCAATGTTTATGTTTTATAGAGGGGTCTTGAGTTATTATCAACCTTAATTTTATCTAATTAATATTTATATGCAGGAACAAGCGATTAGTATCAGTTCAATTAATCGACAGAAAGTCGGTAGATCTCGTCCAGAAGATTTTACAATCAAATTCAAACCAACTTTGCACCTTGAAAAAGAGATGAAACATGAAATGGCGGTAGACAGAGTTTCAATGACTTACAGTTGGCATAATATAAATGATGCATACAATAACAAATCCATAAAATATTCAAAAGACGATGGTTCTACTTGGAAAAACATCAATTTTGTTGATGGAATGTACAGTTATGATGATCTTTCAGAATTCATTGAACAAGTCATCAAATCCAATGGAGATACACCAGATGGAGATGATGGTAGTGTGAAAATTTATTTCGTTTTGACATCTTATCGTGTTGTTGTCGAACTTGCAGATGGTTGGCAACTTGATATTCGTAATTCAAAATTTGGAGATCTGATTGGTTTTGAACCAAAGATTATCTCAGTAACTGATCATTCTTCAAAATTACCCAATATAACGAATTCAGTAGACAGTATACACATCAATTGCGATATTGTGACAGATTCTATCACTGATGGAGGAAGAACCAACAATCTTTGCGTTATTCCGTGTACGAATTTAACCAGAAGGTTTCCTTTTTCAATTCGAACCAAAACGTGCTCTCTTTAGTTCTATTTCGAAAACGAATATATCTGAAATGCGTATTGAAGTAAGAGATTCTCTTGGAAGACCAATAAATCTCAATGGAATTGATTGGCATATGACTTTGATTCTGAGATCTAGTTTTGTATAAACTAATGATATATGAAAAGTGAGTATAAAAAAAGATATGATCCAGATACGGGGAGATATGTTAAAAAACACATTTATTCCGGAGAATTACATGGCGAAGGTTATAAAATGGATATGTTGAAATCACTTGGTAAGAAGTTGTTCGGTAAAACGACGCAGGAAATAGCGAAAAAGCTGTTGAAAAAGCAACCACTTCTGTTGCAACTAAAACAGGGGAGCATCTTGGTAACCGAGCAGGTGATAAAATAGTTCAGATGTTGTCTAAAAAAAACCCAAAAGAGACAGTCAAGAAACAGATTGATATAGAACCATTGGCTTATACAGATTATGCCTTTTCACTTGAACCACCAGTTCAAGAAAAACCAAAAACTCAAGTTAAACATCCAATGACGAGTCAAGAGATTGCACAAAGAGTAAATCTGCTTATTTCTGGGGGGAGGATAAAGAAGAAGAGGGTTGTTTAAAAGGGATTTACCTCAAAACTTGCATTTTATCTAAACTAATGATATATGGAAAATTTTAGAAGCCCAAGATATGTTGAAAGATATGAAGATCAATATTTTGAATTAGAGACTCCTCTCATAACAGGAGTCGGTAATGGAGTTCATCAAAAGAAGGATGGACATCGGTTTGTTGTTGATAATTCAGGAGAAGTTACTCCTTTTGATTGGTATAATGCTCGTCTGGGAATTTCATTTAAAGTGAATAAACTTGCTGGAGGTAATATTGCTGTAGATGATCACAACGGTATTGTGAACGATATCCATTCTTTTATCGAAAATTTTGATATCAAGCTTCAAGGGAAAAATGTATACGATTGTAACGATGCTAACCATGCTGTTAATATTAAATCTCTTCTTGAATTTTCTCCAAGTTATGCGAATTCAACAGCGACAAATGAATTTTATCATCTTGATACAACGCGACATGCTGAAGAGAGACCTGATCAAGCTAATTACAACAAGGGATTTGCAGAAAGGAAGTTGCTTCTTGGTTTGTCAACAATAGTCACAAGAGAACTAACTCTAAATAAATATTCATTTTTTGAGGCTCTCGAAGATAAACTGCTTCCATCTGGTCGATTAGAACTAAACTTTGAAATTGAGAGTGATAGTAATCTGATTTGGCAGGCAACTGATGATTGCAGAGTAGTCATCACAAAGTTACAATTAATCGTACCACGTATAACATTTAACAGTTCTGGACAAAGCATTTACATGAATAACTTCATGAAGCCTTATAAGTGGACATATCTTAGAGAAAACATTGAACGAAGCAATTCATCAACTCAACGAGCAGGTCATTTCAGAATAAGCAGTGGCATAACGAGGCCTCGTCATGTTTTTATTTACATAATCAATGATGCTGATATGGATTCACAGACAACCAATCCATTTTTATATAACACATTCTCAGTCAGTACAGATCCGAGAACTCTAATGAACTGCTGGTTAGAAGTTGGTGGGGGTAATATTGAATACCCAGAAATTCACTATCAACCATCAGTTGATTTATCACGTGTTTACAGAGATGCTCTGAAGTACGTTCATAAAAATAATGAATATGGTGAAGGTTCGCTTTTGAATATCACTAACTTTCAATCACTGTTCCCATTTGTATATTTCGATTTGACAAAACAGAAAGTTGATATTCGAGATGGTACAACGAAGCTTACTTTTCGCTATGAGCTTTCAGGGACAACTACAACAGCTTACAGTATATATGCTTTGACTCTCTTTGAACAAGATGCTGAACTAGTACAACAGAACGGTAAATTATTATTCCGTTAATTGGTCATAATTTTCATATTTTAAATACAGGTTAAAGTCATTACAGTTATTAATTTTATATAACATATGTAATATAAGAGATATGACATATGTTAAATATGGAGTGAAACTTTCGATCGGACAAAAACAGAGACTTGCAAAAGCTCTCTCACAAAAATCAGCAGTAACAATACGATTATCAAGAAGTGATCTGTCAGGTAATGATTATCTCAATCTAACAAAAACGCAACTTAAACGTCTTCAAAAGGCGATGAAAAATGGAACAGGTGCAGATCTGAAAATAAGCAAAACTCAAATCAGATATCTTGTACAAGAAGGAGGATCTCTTTGGAGTTCATTGATGAGTCTTGGAATGAGAGCACTGCCTTATGCAACAAGAGCTGTATCAAAAGCTGGGCCAGCACTTGCAACTGGAGCTTTATCAGCTCTCGGTTCTCTTGGCATTGATAAAATATTCGGAAAGGGCCAAACAGGCGGATTCCTTGTTCCGCAAAACAAGATTGATCAACTGATCAAATACAAAGATATTTTGACGAAAAAGCAAAAAGAACAAATCGTTTCAGCACTTCATACTGGAGGTCAACTTGTCATCAAACCAACAAAATCGCAATCTGGAGGCTTTCTCGGAACATTGCTTGCAAGTATTGGTATTCCACTTATTCTTAATGCTTTAACAGGAAAGGGGCTTCAGGTTGACAGACATAGATCTAAACGATCAACAAATGTTTATGTACCACCTTCATCGATTGGTGTCTCAGCACAACCACCACCAAAAAGTAACAATTCAACTGGTGGGCTTGTTGTAAATCCATCATTCAAGTCACCGCCATTCATTGGTAATTAGGGGGATCAATTTGGTACTGGATCAAAAAAGCAAAAAAAAAAGAAAAACGAAAAAGGTAAAAAGAGTGCTATTGTAAGTTTTGTTAATAAACCGTTGAGTAATTTTGACCTTTTGAATTGGGTTGATCATCTTGGAATAAAACATTTCAAAGGTGTGTTTTCAAGAGATTCTTTGCCTTATCAGATAAAGAAGAATGAATGTGGAATAGTCAATTTGGATTCAAAAATAGGTTCAGGATCTCATTGGGTTGCTTATCGAAACGGAAAGTCACATGCAGAATACTTCGACTCTTTTGGTTTAGAGATGCCATTTGAAGTAGCTCAATACTTGGATACAAGCGGTAAACAGATATATTATTCAGGAGATGAGATACAAGAACGTGATTCAGTTTTATGTGGTTATTGGTGCCTTCATTATCTACTTGAGAGGCAAAAGGGCGTATCCATGCTTAATGTCATTCATAATACAGAATTTGATATGAATAATCAATCTATCAATCACCGATTTATAATCAATTACTTCAAAAATATCTAACTCATATATATATATATATATATATATATATATATATATATATATATATATATATATATATATATATATATATATGGTTAAAAGTTATTGTGTAAAACAGAAAAAACAGACTATATGCGTACCCGGTAGTGAGCGATATGCAAAGGCCAAAAATGGTCGTTTAATGCTTCTTTGTACATGTGCAGAATGTGGTATAACAAAGACGAGATTTGTGAAGTCAAAAAACTAAATATGCCCCCGCAAGACGGGGGCGGTATTGATTATTCTGATTGGTATCCAATGGACATGTACACAGATACATCCAATCCAACTAATCCATTATACAATAAAAAAGGGGGTGCTCTTGCACGTCGAAAAGGTCTATCAACGACTGACAAAATTGCTTGGGTTGCATCAAACTTCGTCACACCTACACCCAGTTTTGGAGCTCTTGGAAGAGTTCTTGCAGGACAAGCTTTCAAAGGTGTGAAAGATAATGTGGATTATTTCCGAAAAGGAAAGGGTATTGATATTCAAAATCACTTATCAAAAATCGGAGAATTACATATGAGAACACCAACAGGAAAAAAGTACAATTATTGTGGACCCGGCACTAAATTAGAAGAAAGATTATCTTCTAACGATCCTAAATATAGAGATCCAATAAACAATCTTGATAGCATATGCCAACAGCATGATATTAATTACAGTAATGCAAAATCACTTGCTGATAAACATAAGGCAGATGATATTATGCTTAAGAGAATATCAGAAATACCATTTAAAGATCGTCCATGGGGGACGGCAGGAGTGCAAGCTTTGATCGCTAGTAAAAGAAAACTTGGCCTTGGTGTTAAAAAGTCAAAAAACGTAAAGCGCCGTCGAGTGAAAAAAAATGGCAAAAAAAATTAGCTGATGAATTACATAAGCCTATAAGGCGTAATTTCACTCGACGGCGTGTTATTGTGAATCATATCGATGAGATATGGTGTTCGGATTTGGTTGAGATGCAACAGTTCAGTAAATGGAATAAGGGTTATCGATATCTTCTCATGGTACTTGATGTGTTTTCGAAATACGGCTGGATCATTCCTTTGAAAGATAAAAAAGGCGAAACAGTGACTGAAGCATTCAAAACAATCCTCAAAGAAGGTAGAAAACCGGAATATTTCTGGACTGATAAAGGAAAAGAGTATTACAACAAACACTTCAAAGACCTCTTGGAAAAGAACAAAATAACATTGTACTCAACTGAAAATGAAGAGAAAAGTAGTGTATGCGAACGATGGAATCGAACAATAAAAACTAAGATGTGGAAGCAGTTCACTGTTCAAGGTAATACGTAGTATCTCGATATGTTGCCCAAATTAGTTAAACAGTATAACAACACTAAACATAGCTCTATCAAAATGACGCCCATAGAAGCAAGTAAAAAGAAGAATGAAGGTACAGTTTACTTCAATCTATATGGTGATATGAAGCCATTATCAGCTAAACCAAAATTTGGGGTTGATGACAATGTTCGAATATCTAAGCATAAACGGAAGGTGTTCGACAAGGGCTATACACCAAACTGGACAGAGGAAGTATTCACAGTCGATAAGATACAATATACTAATCCTATTACTTATAAATTAAAGGATTTGAATAATGAGGAAATACAAGGTAGCTTTTATGAAGCTGAACTGTTAAAAGCAAAACAGGATGTATTCAGAATTGAGAAAGTGATCCCCAGAGACTACAAAAAGAAACAAGCTTTAGTGAAGTGGAAGGGATATAGTGATGAATTTAACAGCTGGATACCTATGAAGGATTTACAACATATATAAACGCACTAAATTAAAATAAAAATTAAAACATATAAAAAAACATCTCTATATATATAATATGGCTGATACCTTACTCAATGAAATACTCAAATCACACCAAAAATCAAAAAGCATTTGCGTATTCGGAAATAATGATGATGATAACAACAATTTTTTATCATTTTTAAAAAATGGTTTAAACTGTATAAATCAACTAAATAAAAATACAGATACCTGGAATATATTCACAAGTGTCCCTTATGGTTATAAAATATTATCACAAGAATCAACAAACAAAGCAGATATCTGCATCTTACTAATCTCAGCAAACGATTATAAAAAATTTCTAAATGATGAAATCGAAAAATATCTCACTTTCATACATAATGAGAATATCAAAAATCTAATCATTTGTTACAATTTCACGAATGAAATGAATTGGCCATTTTCAATTAATCATGAAGTTGTCTGCCATTGTTGTAGACTATTACAAAAATATGAATTAGATAAATTCATAACATGCCCAATTTCTGTTAAATATGGTTTAAATATATTTCAAAAGCATAATAAATCATGGGCTAAATCAAGTTTATATAGTACGCTAGATACACTTTCAATCCAAAATGGTGATTATTGCGTCGAATGCTTTTACAACAAAAAAAAGACTAAAATATCTAGCTTCGCATCCATAAATTGTTAAAACGCTCTGAAAATAAACGCACTAAAAACATAAAAGATATAAAAAATTTGTAAAAAGACTATAAGAGCTTTGATATTTTAGCGCTGGTTACCAATAGAGAGATGAAAATGATTTTCATATAATTAAAATTCTTAATCATATGAAATACATATAAATGTCCATTTTTTGAATCCAGTCTGATTTTTTTGTGCCGGGCTGTTGCTAGAATCCCAGCTCAGAATCCAGCGCAATGCCAAGATCTGATTTCTCCATTTTTATTCCAATATTTTGTTCCCATATTTGATCCCAACAACGGGAAGTAGTTATGTACTAAATCTCTAAGGCAAAAAATTTTTTGCCTCAGAGTGTAGTACATTACTACTAACGCAAGCATTATTGAATTCCAGCGAGTGCACAGAGTCGGAAAAATAAATGAAGATGAGCGCCCAAGGCCGATAATTGCTCGATTTCTTCGCTATGGTGATAGAGAATATATTTTCTCAAAGGCTAAAGATCTAAAAGGGACTGGCTTCGGAGTGTCAGCAGATTTTTTAAAGGAAATAGTAAAACGGAGGAAATTACTAAAGGAAAAGATGAAAGACGCGAGAAAAGCGGGTAGGCGTGCTTTTTTCAGTCATACGGAACCGGATAAATTATACATCGACGGTGTTCTCAACTCTTTATAATTTTGCAGTTGGCTTATTGGTGTTAAGGTATTTAGTCTTTCCCTTTGTCTAAATCGTTTTGCGCCCTGAGTTAAAAGCCAATAGTAACTTTCTTCGAAAAGCTGAAGACTTCGGAGGGAAAGAGGAAAATTCTTAGTATATTCAATCTCTCCGCTTAAGTTATTATTTATTTATCTGTGTTTATGTGTTTCTTTATAAGCTTAGTTTATGTTTTGTTTTTTCTTTTGCTAATTTATATACCCTGATTCGTTCAACGGCAGCACAACAGTTTTATCTGGCTGCCTGTAAATTTTCTTGTTTGTCAGTGTTGTAATTTAGTATTAGGAGTAACGTTGCTGTATTCGCTTAAAGGTCAATCAATGTTCGTAGTTTATCTTTCTTTAAGCTTGGGAATGTTTCTGAACAATGAGTTCTGTCAGGTGGCGAATAGTGAAATTTTTCTCGCGGGAATCAAACGAGTATTGCATTTAAATTACTTTCTCTAAATGCTCGAGGGATTCGCACATTCGAAAAGCGCAAGGCAATGTTTGCATGGCTAATGAAACAACAAGCGGGCATTTGTTTCTTACAGGAAACGTATAGCACTATAGATATCGAAAACAGTTGGAAAATGCAATGGAAAGGGAACATGTTCTTCTCCCATGGCTCTCAGCATGGCAGGGGCGTCCTAATCTTGATAAAAAAAATTCCTTAGAATTTGAGCTAAAGTCTGTGCGTCAAGACAGTCAAGGTCGTTTCATCATTTTGGAAGCTTTAGTACAAGATCAGAAGTTCTTATTTGTGAATATTTACGCTCCAAACAAAACAAGTGAACAAAACCTTTTTTTCGATAATATTAAAGATGAGTTAGACGACATGTGTATCGACGAAGATTGTAGAATTATAGTTGGTGGAGATTTCAACGTTATCATGGATCCAAAACTCGATGGTTATGGGGGCAACCCAAAATTAAAGGAATCAGTTAAAAGAATCGAAAACATTTGTTCATCATATGACCTTGTAGATATTTGGAGAGTGAGGAATCCGGACACAAAATCTTTCACATGGCGTCAGAAAACACCGGTTGTGCAAAGGAGGCTGGATTTCTGGTTAGTTGACAATGCACTCCAAGAGGACATCGATAAAGTCAAAATTATACCCTCTATTAAAACTGATCACTCGGGAATAACATTGATCATTAAGAGTGTAGAGAACCAAACACGTGGCCCGTCCTTTTGGAAATTTAATGCTAGCCTCTTAAATGACAGCACCTATGTAGATATCGTAAGAAGTAACTATCAATTATGGTTAAAAGAATTTGAGGATGTCAAAGACCCGAGACTGCTATGGGATCTAATTAAATATAAAATAAGACAGGACACCATATCTTACAGCAAAAAAAAAAGCTAGAGAAAGAAAATCAAAACTGTTGGAAGTTGAAGAAAATTTACGTCACTGTAAGTCAGTGTGCGATCAGAATCCGTCAGTTGAAAATTTAAATAGATTGGAGATTCTCAAAACTGAATATGATCTTCTTTATGAATACATCGCACAAGGGGCGATAATCCGTTCAAGAGCCAGATGGTACGAAGAAGGGGAAAAAAGTAACAAGTATTTCTTAAACCTAGAAAGTTCAAGAGGTAAAAAGTGCTCAATTCGAAAAATTTTTACACGAAATGAAACTTTAACCACAAATCCTAAGGTGATCTTGGACGAACTCAGTAGTTTTTATTCAAATCTTTATCAAAAAGACTCGTGTAGCGAAACGTTAATGGATTCATTGTTAGGAAAAGTATCTATGCCGGTACTGTCCGACTTTCAAAAACAAAAGTGTGAGGAGAAATTGACAATCAGTGAATGCTACAGTTCACTAAAATCATTTCAAAAGAATAAAACACCAGGTAATGATGGGCTTACAGCAGAGTTTTACTTAGGGTTTTGGTCAATCTTCGGGAAACATCTGGTAGCTTGTTTCAATTACGCACACGAACATGGAGAATTATCAAACTCCCAAAAGCAAGCAGTTATCACCTTGTTGGAAAAAAGGGTTAAGACAAAAGACTCATTAAAAATTGGAGACCAATATCTCTAATTAATGTAGACACAAAAATCGCTTCTAAAGCGCTAGCCAAACGTTTAGAATCTATTCTACCAAACCTGATTCATCACAATCAAAACGCTTCTGTGAAAGGGAGATCAATTTTTGACGCTGTCAGGACAATTGATGACGTAATAGAATATACAAAACAGGCTAACATCGCAGGAATCTTAATTACGATAGACTTTGACTCATTAAATCATCAGTTTTTGTTCAAAGTTCTTCAAGCGTTTAACTTCGGACCATTTTTTGTGCAATGGATTCGCACTTTTTATTCAAAGGTATCAAGTTGTGTAATGAATAACGGTTTCGCCTCAAATTATTTTGCAGTTGACCGGGGAGTGAGGCAAGGTGATCCTCTTTCCCCACTGTTGTTTATTTTAAGTTTAGAAATCCTTACGTCCAGTATAAGACAAAACAAACATATCCAAGGTATCAAAATTGGAAAAAAAGAAGTAAAACTTGCTTTGTTCGCGGATGACATGTCATGTTTTTTGAAAGACAATCCTTCTTATGAACATCTTCTTAGCTGTTTGGAAGAATTTACAGCTGTTTCGGGCCTTAAAGTGAACAAAGAGAAGACAGAGTTTTTTAGTCTGGGACTGAAAAAACGAGAATACTTCCCATGCAATTTCATGACATCGGTAAAAATCCTGGGTGTTCATTGGAGTTACAACTGTTCATTAAGGAAAAAGGAGAACTTTGAGGGAATCCTCAAGTCGGTCAAAAAAAACACTGAATATGTGGAAATGGAGAGGGTTAACACTTCTAGGGAAAATTCAGATTGTCAAATCTTTTGCTATCCCAAAGTTCATGTCAAAAGCGTCGCTTATTTACGTTTCAAAAGATCTTATCCAAGCAGTAAACAAAGAACTGTATAATTTTATTTGGAATGGCAAGGACAAGGTCAAACGTCTGGCTCTGATTAATGATATTGAATATGGTGGTCTGAAGATACTGGATATAGAGTGTATGATTAACGCTCAAAGAATCATGTGCTTAAAGAAATACCTTGAAGACTCAATTAGCTCTTGGAAGTTCTTTCTTGATTATTATTTGGACAAAGTGGGTGGCAAGTTTATTTTGAAGTGTCAGTTTGACACCAGTAAATTACCCATTTATCTACCTTTGTTCTATAAAGACTGTCTTGATGCATGGGCTATTCTCTCAAAGACAGAAGTCGTTAAGAACGAAGATATAATGAATCAAGTAATCTGGAACAATAAGAACTTATTAAGTCAAGGTAAATCTATATATCAACCCTTTTTTCACAAATGTGGGATAATTAAGATCGGAGATCTGATTTCAAAAGGTGGTTTTTTTCTTAAAAGTGAAAAGGTTTTAAAGGCTAACTTGTCACCAAGTCATTTGTTTATCTTGATGGAGATAGTAAATGCTATTCCCAGTGGGTGGCGTTCCATTATAAAAAACAACTCGTCTACTAAACTAATTGATTTTAATGAAAACTCATTTTATTTGCCAGTAAAAGGTGAGACGTTAGATGTTCTAAGCTGTTCTTCAAAAATTGTGTATAGGGAATTTCTTTCTTTTAAGGCGGTCCCGCCTACTGCTCGAGCCAAATGGGAGAAACAGTACCCAACCCTGTCAGAAGATAAATGGAAACAAGTTTACTCTTTAGCTTTTAATGTTACTTTAGACACGAAATTAAGAGCCTTCCAATATAAATTTTTAAATCGTATTGTTTATACAAATGAAAAACTGTTTGCTTTTAAAATCACAGATTCCCCTCTTTGTACGTTTTGTAAGAAAGAGGTAGAATCCACCGAGCATTTGTTCTTCTCGTGTAAAGTTATTGATGTCTTTTGGAAAGAAGTACTATCTTGGATGTCTGTTCATGGTATTGAAATAAATGAGATAACATTGTTAGATGTCTTGTTCGGAAATTTCGACCCAAGGGTGGATGGTATGGTGTTAAATCACATAATTTTGTTAGCAAAATTCTTTATTTACAGGTGTAAATTGGACAAAATTAATCCATCATTAGCGGTATTTAAGGCTAAACTTAAAGCAATATACAAATTAGAAACCTTTATTGCAAGAAAAAACGATGCGCTTTTGAAGCACTTTAGTAAATGGAGTTCTTTTATCTCTGCTTTTATATAGTACTTCTTTCCAAAATGTTGTAGACTCTGAACTACAGCTCTCTAGTTTAAGCCTGCCACTTTTTCTCTCCTTTATATTTCAATGACAGTGTTCCTAACTTTTTTGATTTTAAATATTGACCTTTATTGTTTTTCTCTTTTGTAAGTACAATTAGAAAGCAATGCTAAACTCCTGTAGTGCCCTGTAGTGTTAGTAAGATGTATGTTTTTAGCTGATAGTTTTGTATGTATTTGTAGGTAAGTAGCATTTTGCGAAATGTAAAGTATATTCGTAGTGTGTTTTTTTTTTCTCGTCATTGTCATTTTGTATTCCTTTCTTTTTACTTATATGTGTATTTGTAAAAGGAACCTTTGTGGTTGTTTCAACGTCTCCAATTGGCCTAATATGCCCAAATTGTTTTACTTTGCTAGCAGGGTCTCATTTTCCGTTATTGTGAGACGGAAAGAAAAGGATCGAGTCTGCTCTGACTTGTGACGATGTTTGACCTAACCGCTTCCACGATCGAAAACGAAACCAACCCAGGTCCTAAAGCAATTTGTACGCATGCATGTTCAAATTATCTGCTAATTAGTAACTGAGCCCACGTCACAATGCCCAAGAAAAAATACTGTTTAGTTTACTGTCCTGGGGAGCCTACAAGGAAGTGACTTTATTGCTTGGACCCTGAATCTTCTTTTTGGCGTATCAGTGTTAAGCGGGAGGGAAGGCTGGGCATAGGCGGGGTATCTGAAGACTTGAACTTAGCTGAGATTTAGATTACAAAACATTTTAATGTAAATAGTGTCCCCAATTAGTTTTTAAAAGCTAAATACCACAGACACTATAATAAAGTATTTTTTCTTCTTCTTCTGTGAAAATGCCCAACCCCAAAGCATTTTTTTGTGGATCGTCAGAAGAGTCACTAAATTTCAATAAAATTATGTGAGAAAGTCCACTAAACATTCTTGTTCTTTTGCCATTTCAATTTAACGAGAAATAAAATGCAAACAGCTAGCGGCAACAAACATAACACATGAACTACGCATGGTTTGAAAAAAAAATCTAAAATTTACTTGACGTTTCGCATGCTACAGCACGCATCTTCAGAAGTGACGGTTACAAAAAAACGTAAGATTTAAAACTTAAAAAATAATACAAAGCAAGGTACTGGTAACTGGTACTGGCACTGGTTAGATCATTGCTGTCTAATCCCCCTCCTTTGCCCTTCTTCCCCCCTCCCCCCTCGTCCCCCTTCCTCCGGCTTCAACGAATAGATGACAACACCAGATATTGTTTCACCGTGTTTATTGATTGATTTGTTGTTTTAATTTCTAACAATTCTCATTTCTAGTGAATACCCTGCAAACATTATCGGCTTTAGCTTCTACATCTACATTTAATTTGGTCGGTAAAAATCTACAGATATCACACCAACCGTTAAAAACTAAAATGAATGTTAAAAATGTAAAAAACTAAA
Organism: Meandrina meandrites; assembly: GCA_963693305.1. Taxonomy (NCBI): domain Eukaryota; kingdom Metazoa; phylum Cnidaria; class Anthozoa; order Scleractinia; family Meandrinidae; genus Meandrina; species Meandrina meandrites. The sequence goes on from OY855909.1 coordinate 34,617,403, forward strand.
TAAAACTAATAGAATAAAATATTAAAAACTATTAACTAACTTAGATTTAAAACTATTTACAGAGGTTATATTTACAATATCATCCGGAAGGGAGTTCCATTCACAGATTGTTCTTGGAAAAAATGAAAACTTAAAAACATCTTTCTTTGATCTTGGAACTAAAAATTTAAAATCGTGGCTCCCACGGGTTCTTCTTTCATAATTTGGTTTCAGATGGGCTGCTACTGAGCTTCCTATGACATTACTCAAAATCGACTTCCAGGATGAGAGAGAAGGGCTATTTCAGAATAATCTTTACTCGTAATTCATCAATAATATCTTATATAATAATGACGAAACAATTCTGCGAACGACCTGAAACATCTAAAAGGGGTATGCTCTTCTACGATCATAATTAGAAAAGTGAAATTCAAGACAACTGTTTAGCTAACATTTTGTCCTTTGACCGCCAATTTGAATTCAAATAACAGGTTATTTTAATTTTAATTTATACTAAACAAAGGCAACTCTTTTTATCCTCGTCATCTCGATATAATCTGAAAATGTCTGATGCCTCCCTCTGTTGTTTCTTTTACATTTGTTTCGTATGATCTGAGCCCAATCTCGTCCTCAGAGGCCGCGATCCTTTTGGTTTATAGCACAACAAAAATCGAGACCCCTAGGGTTGGACTGAAAGCCCGCCAAAAAGACAAATCTGTTTGGCCGTTGAGAACTTGTTCATTTCATTCAAAACCGTTGCGTTTCCCGACCACTGGTCAAGGACGACGCAGGCTCTGGAAACGACATTGATCTGAGCCTTATTGTTAATTTGCCGCTTTAGTCTTTGTTTCTTGCGCAATGAAAAGAGCATGAAAATCAAAACCGACTCAACTAGGTCACGGGCCAATCTCAACCTGAACAAACAGAGTATCATCCACAAGGTAGCGCCATGAATGAAGTTTCTCGGGAGTAATAAACTTAGGATGCCCGTATCCAGTGTTCTGTTCCTGTGTAGGCCTTGCAAAGCACTCTGGTTCATTAACCGGAATAAAGGACATGAGAACGTTTTCCCGTTCGACTGGATCTTCCTGTTGATCTAACAGTGTAACAGTCACTTTCTTTTTGAAAGGCCAGGGTAATATAGCGCCATATTCACCTTTCATTACAAAAATGTACATGGAAAGGTGAGTGTTCTCTCCACTATCGCCGCCATTTGGATACAGGCGTAACTTAAGTTTATATCCATACCTGTGAAATGGATAACTTTCTACGTACTCTTTTACTTTGTTCTTTGCTTCTCTTGATTTGATTGCAAAGCTTGTTATCTTCCAGGTAAATGTACGGGATTCCTCTGTTACCCTTAGATGGGTGTTAAACGAATCTACTTTCTCTTCAAGATTTTTCTGGACTCCATCTTCAAGTTTCGTCAGGTATAACATTAAGCACAACAACGACAACAACAAGCAAACAAGGAATATTTTGCGCTCTGTACTTAATTTCTGCTCGAGATTTGTTTGGGTAGTGTTTACTTTTTGTTTAAGCTTGTTTTGAAGGATACGAACTTTCTCCTGGTATTCCTGCTTAAGGGAATTTACATCGTATTGATGCTGCTGCTGGATAGCATTGACTTTCTCTTCTAGTCTGCCAAGTTGCATTGTTTTCTCTTGAACTTTCTCCTGGTATTCCTGCTTAAGGGAATTTACATCGTGTTGATGCTGCTGCTGAATAGCATTGACTTTCTCTTCTATTCTGTCAAGTTGCAATGTTGTCTCTTGAACCTTCTCCTGGTATTCCTGCTTAAGGGAATTTACATCGTGTTGATGCTGCTGCTGCTGAATAGCATTGACTTTCTCTTCTATTCTGTCAAGTTGCAATGTTGTCTCTTGAACCTTCTCCTGGTATTCCTGATTAAGGGAATTTACATCGTATTGATGCTGCTGCTGGATAGCATTGACTCTCTCTTCTAGTCTTTCAAGTTGCATTGTTTTCTCTTTAACTTTCTCCTGGGTGTCATTTAACTCAAAGCAAGCTAAATCGAGGTGACTTCTAGTTTCATGTTGAAGATGTGATTCAGGTTGATCTCTCTGTACCTGAAATTAAAAGGCTATATAGTCTAAAGAAGGTCTTGCTCCAAAACAAAACTGCTGGTTTATACTTCTAGCATTGTCTTTCCCGTGAAGTGATTTATCTAGCTTGTTGCTTTACTGAACGAAACTTGTATGTTAAATCGGCATTTAAATTAAAGCAGGCGTTGTACCCGGTGCCGGTCTCTCCTTTTATACCGGAAAGGAAGAAGAGAGCTATAACAAGGGGAAAGGATTTCACAAGTAAAAAAAATCGAGACAGCAATAAAATCTTAACTTCCATTGGGCATTTTAAGGGGATTTTAAAAATATCTCGAGCAGACCCAACTATAACGACTGATTCATCCACAAGTGTTGTAAGGGATAACGTCAGTGAAAAAGTTTAACAGTTTACAAAAAGTCAATTGATTATTAGCCAAAATATATTTTATTTCCCCTTCTTCTACAATATGTATGCATAATTATGTAAAAGGGTACCATTCTGCAGGGAAGAATATTCAGAACAAGTAAACTTCTCTGCCAAAGGGTAAGGGTTTGGACCTCAGCGCAGAGCCTCCCCGTAATTAAATTTTATTTTGACATTGGCTAGCGATTATGCAGGGAATAAACCAGGCGCCTAATTGAATCAAAACGCTGTAATCCTGAGGAAAAAGCTCATTAGAAACTATCAACAAACAGTGAAAAGGTTACCTCTTGGCGGCAGCCCATACGAGCATATGGGCATGGGATTTTGGTCAGCGGACAATCGTCTTCAATGTGATTTGAAACCTGTAAGAACATGGAAGCATGTTCAAGCCATTTAACAGCTGATAAAAATCCAAGTAACTGAGTAAGCTTGCATTTCTTTTAACCCCAAAATGCAGAGGACATAACTTTAAGGTACACCTTTTCTCGACTATTTTGCTTGGTTACCAAGGAATATGGTAAGAATTGGGATCATTGGTGGCACTCTCTGACCAACATTTTTGTGTACTCTCAAGGGACTGTTTTAATTTGTCAAGGGAATACTTTTCGCTGTGGGCGATAAAAACGTCACTTGATAGGAATGCGTCCGCAGTTTTCGATCCCGAAATGTTATTTTCACGCGTCGCTCGTCATTTAGCCTGTCTAGCCTTTTGCAAACTACAGGTAGGTATTTTTTAAAGATCTGTGCTATTCATCGATTGAATTGCTTAGTTTTACATGCTTAAAAGCTGCTGCGAATCTTCATTGTCAGAGGATATTGGCCGATGCTATTTTCTATTGTTACAAGTCTATTGTTTGTCGTCTTCATTGAAAGAAGTATTTTTAGCTCGTCACGCAATCTTTTGTTTTGACCACAATTCACGGACTTGATCACGACAGCAGCTTCTGAAGACTTCAGACAGGAAAATGGTAATGTACAATATTGCTTCGAACTTAAATGGAATTTTTAGAAGGATCGGTAAAGCCAATTAGTGAAAAATTGACTGCAAAAAGCCGTCGGGCTAAAATTAAACTTACGCTTTAGCGTGAATAATGCAGGATCTCACGGCTTCAGAAATATGCAGAATTTTGAAGCTTTGATACATTAGTAGCTACATCTTGAAATGAGAATTAATCTAAAACAAAACTTCCTTCAAGTTTCTTTCATTTGCCCAGTTTACGTTTGGAATTTTAGGCTTCTGAAGCGTATTGATTTGAAAAGCGCATGGTGACATCTGATATGCAGCGTGCGGCCGACTTAAGCCTGGTTTGCACTAGCGACGGAAGCGACGGAAGCGGAGTTGTAAGCGGAGTCGGAATCGGAAGAAAGTTTTGATCTAGTGTGAATCGGAGCGACGGAAGCGGAATCGTAAGCCTCGCTTTCAGCGTAAGCCTCGCTTTCATTTGCAAACATTCAAGATGGCGGACCCGGGAGATGAAGAGAGACTGCTGTTTTTAATTTGCTTTTGCTTTTTCTTCTCATACGACGAAGAACACGTCTGCAACGGAACCAGAGAAGGAGAAGGTTGTGGGTACGTGGAGTATTTTTAAAAAGGAAAAGTCAAGACGAATTTGGAAACCTTGTGAGAGAACTTCGTACGTCAGACAGAGAGCTCTACTTTCGATATGTTGTCAGTTTTGTATTTTGGTTTTCAAAGTGATTGCGAGTGTTTTACAAACTTGTTCGACGTCCCAGATGCATGAAATAAAATATAACACACACCTCTACATAGTTTTTTGATTGGCTGATAATTCCGCTTCCGCTTCCGATTCCGTTCACCTTGTTCTCACTGGATCGGAAGCGACGGAAGCGGAAGCGGAATCGGAAGTAAAAGAAACTCTTCTGATCCTTCTGACTCCGATTCCGTCGAGCTTCCGACTCCGCTTCCGATTCAGTTGTTTGATTTACACTGGATCGGAACGCTCCTTGCGCTTCCGATTCCGACTCCGCTTCCGATTCCGTCGGTAGTGTGAACCAGCCTTTACTGTACCATCGCATTGTTGTTTATTTAATAATTGTGTTCAGTTTACGACCTTTTACATGCAAAGATTTACTACAGTACTTCGGAAAATGCAAACAAGTATTTTTTTGTTATTAGTTATAGTGATGGATAGCATAAAAAGCAATGTGAGTGTTAATTTTGTGGAAGGAATTCAGTAGTTGTCCGCTATCTCACGGCACCCAGTTACCGCTGGTGGTGGTTAAATAAATGTCAGTGACAGTTGTACAGAATGAAAGCCTACCTTTCACCAGAGTGTTTCGAACTAGTGTTATATTTTGTAGAAAGAGTTCGTGTTTTTGCGAGTTGTTAAAATGACGCGCGGAGGTGAAGAAATTTTTTTCACCGTCTTCAAGTTTGGTTTGGGATCAATTTATCAAGGTTGATAATTAACATTTCAAACCATGAATTGGTCTTTCAGCGTGTCTAGTTGTAATAAACGTTTACTTCAGAAAAGAATTGTTTGTCTGAATTTAGTACGCATATGGTATATTTTGTCCCACTCGCACGTTTGTGTTAAAAGCCGTAAAAGAGCCAGGAATTTTTTTTTTTTTTTTTTTTTGGGGGGGGGGGGGGGGTGGGTGAGCGCTAATAAAAGCCTTCTGGACTGTGAGTCAATGGGTTAGTGCATCACAAATCGCTTTCAATACTAACATTTCCCCAACGCATACTCCATGCGAAATAGTCAAATCTGGAAGAGATCTTTGATTAATTAAAGGTACAAGCTTTTTCAACCCGGTAAGTCTTCTCGGCTATTAATCATTGCTCTATGTTGTATAAAGTGAGTATAAAATTGACAATTCGTTTTCTTCATCTCTCAGTGCAGGGATTTCATGAGAATGCATAATTTAATCCCACAATTCAATGCGAATCGTAAGCAGAGTTTTTGGAGAGACCTATAAGTTTTCTAGCCTGCGAATACAGCCGCCTCTCATTCGCTCCCGCTACTACGTGCGAAACGCGAAGAGAGACGTCTGCGATTCACGGCCAAAAATTCCATACTGATGACGTAAATCTGTCCGGAATCCGCACAGGAGCGCTGATTGGTCAACTAGGTAATTTGCATAATGTATGTGAAATATAACGCCGGGTCATCGCCGGGTGTTATTGTGGACTAAAAGTACACCGGATGCGGCAGGATTATGAAGATACACCGGAGCAATAACTTACAACTTACATTTCTCTGATTTCTCACTTCATACCTTATTGGAAGACTTAGGCAAGAGTGCTTCATGAACGATCTCAAAGACGTTCAGGAAGGATGCGCCACTGCAGCCAGTTTCAAAACATTTAGATAAATTTTGGCACCCGTGGGTTTTATTGGTGACACATTTAGTGATTTCACAGCGTCGTTTTTCAAATCTTAGCTAATGTGCAACTCGTATAGGGATTTTCGTGACCAAGTTGTCCGCTGTTTATGCTTCCTTGACTGCCTTGAAAGTGTTTGTGTTCAATGAATAATTGTTCAATGAATCTATTCTTCGAGCAGTGAGCTAGCAATGGGCAACTGAAAATGAAGACATTAATTATGCGAGACCAATGGCGTGTGTTGTTGTTATATTCCGGAAATCTAATTAGAGGTCAACGTCATCAGTATGGAATTTTTGGCCGTGAATCGCAGACGTCTCTCTTCGCGTTTCGCACGTAGTAGCGGGAGCGAATGAGAGGCGGCTGTATTCGCAGGCTATAAGTTTTCTGACTTTTTTGATTCAAAAGTCAAGGTTCATTTAAAATTATAAAAGGAAAGATTGTTTCCTTCTTATTCTTTTCAATAAAAGCCCACGGGAGTGTATATCTTGGCAAAACAAAGCCAAATTATGCTGCAACCGGCGGTCGCGGCATTAATTAGACGCGAACTCAGCACATGGCGAGCCGCTAGTCAGCACGGATGGAGAATTCCCTGCACTGAAGTCACTGAGTTTTAAACAGAGTGACACACAAATCACTAAATCAAAAGAAAAATCCAGCTCTAATGATAACCCCGTCCATACTAAGTATACAACATTAACTAACACTAGCGAAAACCACCGCCAAAAATACAGTTCAAAAAATCGACAAAAAACGTTAAGGGAAACGATCGTCGAAGAAAAAACTGGTTATATAATGATGCATTTACAATAAACGATTTCTTAGAACGAGTGACAGAAACACTAAATGTTTGACTGTGAAATTCTAGTATTTGGAGGATAACAGACAACAAGGGGTTGAGGTATTTACCTCTTCTCGAGGAATTAATGCTTCACAGTTGCTAGGGCACCTCACTGGGAAGCGTTTACATGTTGCAAAATGATCTTGTAGCTCCTGCAATTAAAATGAAAATCACACACTAGATACTGTGCTATTGCACATACACAATGTAAACAATGCTGATAATGACAGTAACAATGGAATTTGGAAGAAAAACACACATTTGACATCCCTACCAGTTTTCTCACGGTTTGAGCACCGCACATGTGTGGGCAGGGTAAAGGAAACGATTTGCATTTTTCGCGGATATGATCCTGAAAGTAATTAAAGGAAATTTGTTACCACAGGGAATAAATAATTTTATGCAGATTTTTGTCCCGGTTAATGTTTCAATAGCCAGGGTTAGGTTTCATACCTGTACAAAATCGATATTTAAATCTCGGCAGGCCAGGTTGCAGGCATTTTTTTCTCCTGCTTCAATTAATACGGAAAGCTTTCCCCACCCAGTCCCACTCATTATGAGTACTTTGGAGGTTAGGATAAAGGGGTCACACTTGGATGGGCATGCGGGTTTGCCCTCACATTTGCTGGAAAGAATTAACTTTTTCTAGATTTAATGTAATTTGGTTTTGTTGTTATCAAATAAACGGCCACAAGGGTGGCCAATGTATGGCAAACTCATAGCTTTTTTTTTTCAGCAAACAGAGCACAGCCTTGGCAATGCACTTAATAAGCTTGCGTCTGAGCGGGATAGAAGTTAAGCATAAAAAGAATTTAATTTGTTAATTAGTTCTTTAACTAGCCAATGTAAAGCTATGTTAAAACGTTTCCTTAACAAATCTGTTACATTTGGCAGTTTCCTTGATATTTAAGTTTGTTTTATACGAGAAATTATAAGAACGCGGGAATCTTTAAGACGGCGAGAAAAGTGCATAGAGAAAGCAAGAGCGCAGTGTAGAACAGCTCGCCAAACATCTTGTGGTTCCACTTGAGTTTTGAACATTTGATGACGTAATTTCTATGGTCGGCAAGAGTGTAAACCATGGCCAAATGCATGGTCGATTTTTTTAATTCACTGGTTTGGTATACTCTGAAGCGAGTAATTTGGTGCTTGCTATTAACGCCTGGGCTTGGTAAATTTTCCTGTTGGATTTAATCACAGATGACCACCTAATTTTAGAAAAAGGTAAAGTCACCGAGGACCGCCTAAGGCTTATCATTATGCATTTATTAAAAGCGTTTGCACGAAGTACAACAACTGTCATCGACAAGTTTCCGCGATCAGTTATGACTGGATAAACATATGGGCGCATGATTTGAAGTGTTCACGTGTGGAAAAGGCACTGCGAATATTTTTTTTTCTCAAAAGTTACATGCATGTATTTATAAAACAAAGAAAATGTGGGACTCTTTAAAAATTTGAATTGATTTTTAAACATATGGGCGTATGATTTGAAGTGTTCACGTGTGGAAAAGGCACTGCGAATATTTTTTTTTCTCAAAAGTTACATGCATGTATTTATAAAACAAAGAAAATGTGGGACTCTTTAAAAATTTGAATTGATTTATTTCTCTTGTTAGAGATTAATTCAATAAGATAAATATTTGCATCAATAAATGGGAACTCGCAAAAAACCCGAGCCCCAGATGGGATTTGAACCCACGACCCTCCGTGATCTAGTCGGATGCTCTAACCACTGAGCTACTGGAGACTCTATGGTGAGCAAGGGTCAAATGTGGATATATGACTAGAACCGCATCACGCGGTCACATAGTCAATTAATCAGGACAGATACAAATGACTCATAACTGCATCACGCAGTCACATTAAGGCATATCTGAGATGCAACCATCCAACCACCAAGTGAGTCTAGAAGAAATACAATAAGATAAATATTTGCATCATTAAATGGGAACTCGGAAAAAAACCGAGCCCCAGATGGGATTTGAACCCACGACCCTCCTTGATCTAGTCGGATGCTCTAACCACTGAGCTACTGGAGACTCTATGGTGAGCAAGGGTCAAATGTGGATATATGACTAGAACCGCATCACGCGGTTAATAATTCTCGTTCGTATTAAATAATAATTATAATCGTATTAAATAGTAATAATTCTCGTTCGTAATTCTCGTTAGTATTAAATGCATTTAATTTCATAACCAAACGTGTACTTTTTGAAAACGCTTTGTTCATCCTGGCATTAAAACGTGGAATGCAATTACCATAATTATAATAATTAAATCTCTTGGCACTCGTGCTTTTATCGGAACACCTTCGGAAATCTCGAAGTTTGGACTTTTCCGACAATTTTGTGTCCAGGAATCCAGCGCAGATTTAAAACTTCTATCCGCAAACTTGGACGCAAAGTCATGGATTTTCAAATTTGGCACTAATGGCGCTCTACCGTCGCCGTAAAGTGCAATCTACCAAATCAATAGAAACAACATTCGTAAACTTTCATCATTCTTTTATATATGTCTCTGCAAAATTTCAGCTCAATCGCATCCAAAACAGCCGAGATAAAGGCGTTTTAGAAAAAGTAGGACAAGCAAAATTTAGCCTAATGAATTTATTCATGGCTAGGTGTTCGCCGCGAACTTACCTTAATAGCGTAAACATAACGCGCTTTTTTTTACAAAGGTGCAATTATTTTTAATAACTCTTTTTAATGTAGCTTTTTTTTAACAGGACCTGCGCTAACAGCAGTTTCCTCAAAACTGATGCAACAATCCTGTAAAGATATCTTTTGATTATTATTATTGTTTTTGTTATTCACAGCATGAAAACATAACTTTAATGTGGTGTAAAGCTTAAGTAAAGTTGGCGTAAATTTGGAATTTAATCAGCTTTACGCTAACTTTACATTTTTTAAAGCTGACCTTTATGCCAGCTTTACACTCAAGTGTAAGTATAGGTAATCACATGATTTCGAGTGCAATTAGGAATAAATAAGCACAAGTAAATTTTTCAAAGGCTAACAAAATTGCACGAGCTCGTAGGGCGAGTGTAATTTGTAGTCTTTGAAAAATTTACAAGTGCTTATTTATTCCTAATTGCACGAGAAAAATCATGTGATTACTTATTAATAATATACATGAAAAAAGGGACAGAAAGAAAAAGAAAACCAGTTGAATTTTGACACCGCGCGCCTTTTCTGATTTTTCATTCAATTGATTGGTTGAAGCACTGCAAACACATGTCAAGTTCAAACTTTCACAAGAGCGAAATATTCAGATTCATTCAGTTGTACTGTAAACTTGGGAATTTGTGGTTTTTCAAACGTTTTTGAAGCACAACTCGGTTAACAATGACCGACTAAAGACAATGTACATATTAGACTGTGAAAGCTCGGCGTAAACTGAAAGAATTGGACGGCGGCCGTTTTGGAAACCGAGATGTAAGCTTCGAGCGGCCAAAGATGAAAGAAACCTGGCAGTTGATAAATGCAAAAAGCCACCACAAACTACAGATATGTAAGTGCTTCTGGCGTTTTGGCACCAAAAAATTCCTACTGTCATAGCACGTTCACTTCTTCTTCGGTTGAACTTCGCGCTTTTATAGTTGGACGTTTTCCCATGACAGACCGGCGAAGAACTTGGTCGGCGAAGAACTTACTTGCCGGATTGAAAAACTTGTATCCTTGTTTATTTATATGCCTGTCGAGTGTAGCTATTATCATTCTGTAAGCGGTCTGGTTCCAAGACAAGTCGTCACTGTTTTGTCCTTTTACTTTAGGGCAGAACTGTTAGTTCGGCTTGCCGGCTCGTTTTCCTCTATTTTGTTGGCGATATTTTTTTCTCTTCGCTTGACGTTTTCCGTACATTTAGCCAGAATGAGGTGCTAATAATTGTATTTGGTTTCTTAGAACTATCTTTTAGGTGTTTTACTGTTGTTTACCTAGCGAAAACCCCGGTCGTTGTTTTCGTCCGCGTCTATTTGTAATTTGCACTGGTGTTACACTTTTTGCACTGGTGTTACCTCTGAACTGCACTCAGTCTCAGCCAATCAGAATCGAGTAATTTTTTCATGTATATTATTAAGGCATATAAAGAGACTCCTTTACACTAACTTTAAATCACGTTTACACACGGTAACGTAAAGGTCCGTTTCAGCACCTTTAACAACATTTAAATCTGGTGTAAAGCTGGTTATCCAACTTTACACCAGATTTAACCAACTTTAATTTGACGTAAATCCCAATTTTCATGCTCTGATTATCAATGATTTGAAGGGAAATGAACAAATTGAACGGTCTATACAGCATAATGTCAGCGTTACTGAGAAGGGACAAGTTGTCATCGATGTACTGTTACCTCCATTTGACACTTTGGGTGTGGCTCACTACAGTGCTCACACTTTATGATCCTCCACTGACACGTGACGCCCACGTGCTCACTTAGGTCTTTCCTCTTCATTGTGGCCTGACAGTTTTCATTGGTGCAGGGAACTTCTTCGATAGGACACGAAGCCAAGTGAGTCTCTTGATAAAATCAAGCAACATGAATTAACCGAAGATAAACAGGTTCAAGACAAGAAAGAGGTTATGCCGGTTTCAGCAGCTGTATAAAACGACCGGGAGAATTGCTACTCCTGCTAGGATGGGATTCTGGTTCATCGCAAGGCCACCCTCAACAGCAAATTTATACACCTGGGTGGAGAGAGACAGTCTGAGAGTCAAGTGTCATGCCCAAAAATACAGCCCAGTGTCCTGGCCAGGTCGTGAGCCAGGACAGCTCGCTGGAGTCCTTTGCACTGACCATTGGCCACAACGCCTCCCCTGAGATAATCAAGTGTACCTTTACTGGTCACTGTGTTATATAAAAACACTAACTTATCACAAAAAGGCAGCGTGGCCTAGTGGTTAGGGCGCTGGACTTCTAATCCGGAGGTCCCGGGCTCAAATCCTCCTCCCTGCCACTAGATGGATTTGTCTTCGGTGGTCCAACTCCTCCACGCTTTGTAAATAGCCCATCTGGTCGGCCTCCTACCAGCTGGGATATTTAACAAATTTCTCTTCTATTTGTAATATTTGTTTCCTTATTTACAGTGTCCACAATCAGTATGACAGTGCTAAATACTCTGACACTTAAATAAAGTGATTTATTTTTATTTTTTATTTAGTTATTTAAGTCAGTTTGAATTTTGTCTGGTGGGGCTTACTTCTGTAAGGAGGGTGTATTATCGGAATTATAGCGTGCCATGTGTACTTCCAGTGGCATTTTAAAAACATGAAATGATTCTGGTCTGAAATACCTGTTTATATCTTAATTCGCCAGTCCACTCGCAGCCATCACTTGGGCATCTTATGGTAAATGAGAGAATCTTTCGCTCGGTTGCTTTCTCTGGAAAAATATCCTTTAATTGAACAAAATTAATTTTTTTTAAGATTTGTGAAAAATTAATTCAACGGTACATGGATGATTAAAGTTACGCTCAGAAACACCAAACGTTTGCCTTACGTAGTGAAGTATAGAAAGCAAATTCTTTATGTAGTTCTACTAATTCTAGCTCTAGTAGTTGTTGCTTTACAATAAAGACCTACGTTAAAATGTTCGACTTTTGAAAACTCAATCCAACGATATGATTAAAAAAACACTTTGCATGCCTTCAAGTTATGCCAAGAAACCCCAACCTTTGACCTATCGTAGTGAAGTATAGAAGGCAAGTTCTTTTATAGGTTCTACTAGTTCTAATCCTAGCGGTCAGGCTTATAACAAAGATCTTCCATCACTTATCCCACACTGTGTTAAGAGTATCCAACACTTTCCAAAAGTTGTTCCTGAAATCGATGAATTTTTTTGCGCAAAAGGCCTTTAAAACTTTTTTACGACAAATTAGTTTTTTAGCCGGGTTGGGGGAGGGTTGTAGGTTTGTGTGTGTATCAGGGGGGGGGGGGGGGGGGGAGGAGGGGGGGCTTATAGCACAAATTTAAGGGAGCTTAGCAAGTAGAGGGAAAACCCCTCTTCCTGGTAAAATAACCTGCTTACGATTCTGACGGGCCTGTTGCCATACGAAACGGACTCTGATGATAATGGACTTTTGATAATGAAAGGACATTTACCCGGTCTCGGTCCAGTGTCTGCCTGTCCATGAGACAAAACAAAGGTTGACCTTCCTGCCTAAAAGAAGACGATAAAAAGAAATCTCAGACGCACGAAGTCCTTCTGACAGTGTACCTCTCTTCCTCCCCAGCACAATTACTATGGGTTTATGTTAGCTCCTAGAAGAAGATAACAAGTTTTTCGTTCGATGATAAGGTTCCTGTAAGAGAGCTTGTTTCGTGCCATTGCAGTATACCTAGAGGCTTAGCTTGTGATGTTTACTTCACAACTCTTATATCAAAAATGTTATTTCTTTAAATTTCATATTGTTATTTTTCGTGTTTTGCATGCGACTTTTCTTGTACCCACCGAAAAGTTTTCAGAAAATATTAAAACCCGAGAATTTCAAAATGTGAAATTCCCTTCGAAGAAAACCATCCCCGCTCTCACGAACGGGGCCCAAACCTTCTATCTCCTCCCTCCCCGCCCCCTCCCCCCCCCTCCCCCCCCCCCCCCCCCCCCCGCCCCCATCATAAAAGTACATTTCTTGAACATTCATTATATTTTACGGTATATATTTTCTCAGTGCAAATATCACTTATTTTTCTTTTTTAAAACCATGGCTTTGTGACATTGTCTAATTACAAGTTCGATGTATTTGGGGTTTTACAAATTCAGTCACCTCCCTCCTCGTTGACCCTTGCCTGAGCGTTTTTGCTCGCTATGTGATAAGGGCAATTGACTGCGAGACTACAAAAAGAAGACTATCAAATTCAAAAGGATTGTAGCGTTTGAAATGAATTCGTACATCCAGTTGACTTCCGTTTTCCATTGCTATTAGTTTCTGTATTTTACTAAAATATGAATAACACACAGAAAAATTAACAGATCTGAACAGCAGGTGATAAACTGAACATAAAGAGTGAATCAAAACGCTACAAGCCTGACGGCGGATCGGCTGGTAGAAATTCGTCACCTCGCCACCAGGGAGACCTGCCGCCAACGACCTCGCCACCAAGCAACGACCTGGTCTCCTTTCTAGCCGTTGTTTGGGCTCATCACTCAACGCTCCCTCCCCCACTAACGGCTGCTTAAACCTGAACCTCATTCCTCTCCTTTCGTTTCGACTCAAGTTGCTTTGTAGCCTGCAAGCAGGCTCTCTTTGGGGGCAACGCGCGAGTGGCGAAGCCGCTGACTCGTCCCCAGTCGTCTTCATATAACACGCGGCAAAGGAAGGGTTGCGCACGAGGTAGGGGAGCAGGGGATGATGGGAAGGGAGAAGAGAAGAAGTCTTTCGCTTTCTCCAGACTCTTTTCACCTTGCGCTCCCTTTCTCGGTACCCATCTCTCCCTGCGCTCTCCTTGCGCGCTGTATGAAGACGACTGGGGACGAGTCGAGATACGGGCTCCCTTTGCTCGCCCACTCAGCGGCTCGCGATTTGCGGCCGCTCGCGCGCTGCTATCAAACTCGCAAAACTCGCAGCCCCAAAAGAGAGCCTGCTCGCAGGCTAGTTGCTTTGATACGTATCGGCAAAAACGTGACAGTTGCTGTTAGCCGAAAAGCTGCTATAGTACAATTGCTTCAAATAGTCTCAGAGTTAGATTCCAGTTGTATTTGGAGTTACATTTTTTGTACATAAAAATTCATAAAAGATGTGTTTTACTTTGGCAACCCCAGGGCAACCCTAAAACACGGAATCAGAAATCCAGAATCCGGAAAACAAAATCCGAAAGACCAAAGAAAACAAGTTCTTTAAATCCGGAATATTACGTTGCATAGTTTGTTCCTGTACAAATAAATACCCAGTAAAATAAATGCGAGAATTGTCAACAATTGTCTGATTATCGAAATTCTGGCAGCCGTTATTACTGGAGGGTTATGGTTGTGAGAATCTAACCTAAAGCCTATTGAGAGCTAACCGTAAACAGGCTAACCAGAACGCTATTTAGGCTATTCCATTCAGACTAACCGGAACGTTATTTAGGCTAAACAAAGCGCTATTCAGCTATTCAGGCTAATCGGAGAGCAAGTCTGCAGTCTGCATTTGTCATACATCAAAACAGCCGGACAGCTGCAGTGAATGAGTCTGATGAGTTCCCTTGACAACATCACACACGCCGTAATTTGCATACTTTAGTCAAGCAAAGAAACTCATGCTTCGATTGAAATTGTCATCGCTCGATCTACTTTTTTAGCTCGCGTTATTTCGGGAAACAACTGTTGTTGTTTAGAAAAGCTACAATCCTTGCTTTGATCTTTGATCGAAGCTTATCGACTTCACAATTTTTCGAGTGTTTCGCATCGAGTTTACTTGCTATTGAGTTTCATTTCCTCGCTATACATTAGTTCCAGGCAACGTCGAACTGGCGATACTAAGTAAATAAATTTTATATTATGGCGACAAAAATTTGGTCTTTCAATTTCAAGCCTTCTGCGATTGTAAAAGTGGATAAAACTGAACATTCTACAGATTTTTACGGAAATATAATTTTTACGAAGCTAACAGATGTTTACGTCGTGCTGAACATGAAACTTTTGTACTTTTTAGTTTTTAAGGTGTTTTATTCCGATGGTTTATTTTTACTTTTAAGAGTTTAATTTTAACCGCGTAAGAACCTGTTTTTTTTCATCGCCAGTTCAATTCATAATGCTCCAGTGAACCGTTCTGCAACCGGAAGCCAATAGATCATGCATCAAACTAAACAAAACATGACGAAAACTTTCGAGGCGCTTGACTCTTAAAACAACAACCGCACCTTCTAAAATGTTCCTCGAGGCAATCTTTGCAAAATCTGTGGCCACATCTCGTTAGAACAGGTTCCTTCTGCGGTAATTGACAGATTAAACAGAGAACCTCATCTTCAACTGCATTCACAAACTCCTCGTCATAACCCGAAGGGATCTGATTCGTTGTAGCTTCCGCCATTCTGGAAAGCACTCGAAAGTGAAAGCTTTGTGACGTCAAAGAACCGCGCGCGATAGTTAACACTACAGCTACCCCCGCTGTTATTCTTTCTTTTTTTTTCTCAGCGCATCCGTTGCTACAGTCAATTCTTTCGCTTGATATTATTTTCGGCTCTTCTATTTTCTAAATTGATTGAAAATCAGTTTTCTGTTTGGAACAGTCTTGCGATTATTCAAAAGAAAACCTTATTCATAAATGGCGGAGCGTGCGAAAGAGTTTGGGTCGAGTACATGAAAGCGAGGCGAAACAAAGCAGAGTATGGAAATGCAAGTAGTATCTCTTGTCATCTCCTGTAATTCTTGAAATATCTCGTCAGTTAGGAAGTGTTTCTTGACTGTTGATGACTGCTATTGAAATCCCTGGTTTTACAAGAGCAGATATGGTCGTATGAACAAACGATAACACCAGATATCGTTTCACCGTGTTTATTGATTGATTTATTGTCTCCATTGCTAACAATTCTCATTTCCAGTAAATATCCTGCAAACATTTATCGGCTTGATCTTCCTATGACATTACACAAAATCAATTTCCAGAATAAAATAGAAGGCCTACACCAGAATAATCTTTATTCGTAATCCAGCAATTATACCTTTTGTAATAATGATGAAACAATTCCGGAAAAAGGTTCAGTTAACAAGACCTAAAAGGGTCTGCGCTTCTAAGATCTATTTCCCTTGGTTTTAATTTGAATTCAAATTACAGGTAACTTCAATTTTGCTATATACTAAAAGGCACCTTTTTATCCTCTTTGTCTCGATATCTGGAAATCTTTGATCCCTCCTTTGTTACATTTGTCTTGATATCATCTGAGCCCAATCTCGTCCAGAGAGACCGCGATCCTTTTGGTCAGCACCAAGAATCGAGACCTCTAGGATAACAAGAAAGCCTAGCTAAAGCCTGTCTAAAAGACGGCCAAATCTAATTGACTGCTGAGAACTTGTTCATTTCATAATTCATCGAAACACTGCTCTGTACATGTGAATGAGATTGATCTAAGCCTTATTGTTCATTGGGCGTTCTCTTTGTTTCTTTGTACGACAGCCTGAAAATCAAAACTTAATCAGATTACGGGCCGGTCTCAACCTGGAGAAACAGAGTGTCATCCACGAGGTAACGCCTTGAATAAAGTTTCTCGTGAGATATAAATTCAGTATATCCGCTCACAGCGTTCTCTTCCTGTGTGGGCCGTGCAAAGCTCTCAGGCCTATAGCCTGGTATGAAGGACAAGAAAACGTTTTTCCGTTTGACTGAATCTTCCTGTTGATCAATCAATGTAAACTTTACTTTCTTTTTGAAAGGCCAGGGTAACATGGCGTCGTTTTCACCTTTCATTACAAAAATGAATATGGAAAGGTGAGTGTTCTTTACATTAACATAACCATTTGGATACATTTGTAACTTGAGTTTGTATCCATACATGTAAAATGGATCACTTTCTACGTGCTCTTTTACTTTGTTCTTTGCTTGTTTCAGTTTGATCGCAAAGCTTGTTATCTTCCAGGTAAATATTCGGGATTCCTCTGTTACCCTTAGATGGGTGTTAAACGAATCCACTTTGTCTTCGAGACTCTTCTTTACCATATTCACTTTCTTTTCATGTTGGCTTTGAATAACGCTTACTTCCTCTTTTAATTTTTTTTGGACTCTATCTTCAAGTTTCGTCAGGTAAGACATAATATTAGTGTTTAACGAATCCACTTTCTCTTCAAGATTCTTCTTTACCTTATCCACTTTCTTCTCATGTTGGCTCTGAATAACGCTTACTTCCTCTTTTAATTGTTTTTGGGCTCTATCTTCAAGTTTCGTCAGGTAAGACGTAATATTAGTGTTTAACGAATCCACTTTCTCTTCAATATTCTTCTTTACCTTATCCACTTTCTTCTCATGTTGGCTCTGAATAACGCTTACTTCCTCTTTTAATTGTTTTTGGACTCTATCTTCAAGTTTCGTCAGGTAAGACGTAATATTAGTGTTTAACGAATCTACTTTCTCTTCAAGATTTTCCTGGACTCCAGACTTTGTCAGGTACAGCATTAAACACATCAACAAAAACAACAAGCAAAGCAAAAATATGCATAAGTTGCGCACTGTACTTAATTTCTGGTCGAGTTCTGTTTGAAGGATACGAATTTTCTTCTGGTATTCCTGCTTAAGGGAATTTACATCGTATTGATGCTGCTCTTGAATAACATTGGATCCCTCTTCTAGTCTGTCAACTTGCATCGTTTTCTCTTGAAATTTCTCTTGGTATTCTTGCTTGAGGGAATTTACATCGCATTTGTGCTTCTTTTGGATAGCATTGACTTTTTCTTCTAGTCGGTCAAGTTGTATTGCTTTCTCTTGAACTTTCTCCTGGTATTCCTGCTTAAGGAAATTTACATCGTGTTGATGCTGCTGTTGAATAGCATTGACTTTCTCTTCTAGTCTGTCAAGTTGCGTTGTTTTCTCTTTAACTTTCTCTTGGGTGTCATTTAACTCAAAGCAAGCTAAATCGAGATGACTTCTAGTTTCATGTTGAAGATGTGATTCAAGTTGAACTCTCTGTACCTGAAATGAAACGGCTATATAGTCTAAAAAATGTCTTGCTCCAAAACAAAACTACTGCTTTATACTTATAGCATTCTCTTAACTAAGCGTATAAGACGTTGTACCCGGTGCCGGTCTCTCCTTATATACCGGAAATAAAGGGTCTCGAGCAGACGCGCCTATAGCGGCTGATTAATCCAAGTGTTGTAAGGGATAACTTCAGTAAAAAAGTTTAACAGTTAACAAAAAGTCAATAGATTATTAGCCAAAATATGTTTATTTAACCTTTGTCTACAATGTGTATGCATAACTATGTAAAAGGGATACCGTTCTGCGGGGAGGAATATTCAGAACAGTAAACTTTTCTGTCAAAGGTAAGGGTTTGGACCTCAGCGCGAAGTAGGCTTAGCCACAAGTTGCTCGGCAACTTTTCGGCAACTTTTGAGATTTTTGGCAACTTTGAAAATTCTTGGCAACTTTTGATTTTTTTTAGCATTTTTTAAATTGTTTTTTACTTTTTCCCAACATTTATTAGCTTTTTGAAAGAAAAGTCACCTAAATTCAACTGGTTTATACTACTGTGTGAGTGTGTGGATTCATAGTTAATAATACAATAACTATGGTGGATTCCAGGACTGGCCAATACCAATTAATAATGCCAGCTTGGTGCTGCACAGCTGTCCATGTGGTCAGCGGTATCACATGACACGTTTTTCAAGATGGCGGAAAACACTGTCAGTGATAATCCAGCTGGGAATGAAGTTTTGTTAAAAAAAGAAAATGCAAATAAAACTTACTTATACTGTGTATGTTCTAAACCACAAATAAAACCAACTTCAAGTCCAAAGAAGCCAAAAAAAATAGCAATTTTTCGGCAACTTATTCGAAATTCAGCAACTTTTCGGCAACTTTAAAAATAAAATAGCAACTTTTATCGGCAACTTTTTGGGAATTTATCGGCAACTTGTGGCTAAGCCTAGCTCGGAGCGTCCTCGTAATAAAATTTTATTGACGTTGGCAAGCGATTATGCAGGGAACAAACCAGGCCTAATTGAATGAAAACGCTGTAATCCAGAGGAAAAAGCTCATTAGAAACCAACAACAAATCAATGGGAAGGTTACCTCTTGGCGGCAGCCCATACGAGCATATGGGCATGGGATTTTGGTCAGCGGACAATCGTCTTCAATGTGATTAGAAACCTGTAGGAGCATGGAAGCATCTTCAAGCCGTTTAACAGCTGATAAAAATCTGAGAAACTGAGTAAGCTTGCAATAATACAGAGGACATGACTTTTAGGTACACCTTTTTAAAACAAATAAAACTTTTTCAACAGGGTAAGTCTTCTATTAATCATTATTATCAGTTGTATAAAGTGAACAAAAAATGGCAATTCAATATCGTCACCACTGAGTGCAGGGATCCCATGAGACTCCATAATTCAATCCCAGAATTCAATGCAAATCCTTTGTTAGCGGACGTTTTAGGAAAACTCTATAAGTTTTCTGACGTCCAGGTTCATTTAAAATCGTCAAAGGAAAAACTGTTTTCTCATTCTTTTCAATATAATCCCACTGGAGTGTATATCTTGGCAAAACAAAGCCAAATTATGTCGCAAACTACAGCCGTGGCATAAGACGCGAATTCAACACATGGCGAGCAGCTGGTCAGCACGGATAAAGAATTCCCAGCACTGAATTTACAGAGCGACACACGAATCACTAAATCAAAGGAAAAATCACACATGACTCAAAATCAAGACTTTTTTATATAAAAATATTACATAATTTATTGGTTGCCTAATAGTTTACAATATGGCCCTTCCTAACTTACAGAAAAGACAATAATGAAAAATGTTTGACTGTGAAATTCTAATGTTTGGATCATGGATGGAAGAGAAGAGACAGCAATGCATGAGTCAAGGTACTTACAGCTTCTCGAGGAATTACTGCTTCACAGTTGTTAGGACATCTCACTGGGAAGCGTTCACAAGTTTCAAGATGATCTTGTAGCTCCTGCAATTAAAATGAAAAACACACACTCGAGAAGTTTCTCTTCCAAAACGTTTTTCACTAATAATATCTCAAGACATAACATATGTTGTTCAAAAAAGACATAAGATATTTTCTGGATTAAACCTCGGGGTACGGTTTATTTAAAACTTGGCTTTTAAAATCTAGTAAAATTTATGTTACAGACAGTAGAGATCGTCGAAGTATGCAGAAGTGCTGTTGAAGTTGTGATATTGATCGTCATGATAAAGATGATGTGAATGATGATGATGACGACAACGACGATGATAACAATGGAGATGGTGAGCTGCCTCTGTTGTTACTGCTTATGATGATGATGATGATGATGATGATGATGATGATGAAATATATATTCTGCTGTTGCACATAAACAATGTAAACAATGTCAATAATGGCAGTAACACAGATTTGTCATCCCTACCAGTTTTCTAACGGTCTGAGAACAGCACATGTATGGGCAGGATAAAGGACACAGTTTGCATTTTTCGCGGATATGATCCTGAAAGTAATAAAAAAGAATTTAACATGTTACTCAGTTCTTTAGATATCATATGTACAGCTATGTTTAATTAAAGTTTTTCTTAACTCTGTTACAGTAGGCAGCTTCCTTGACATTTTAGTTTACGAGAAATTATAGGCACGGGGAAATTTTAATTGAGGACACGGGAGAAGTGCATAGCCGCGGAGCGAAACAACTAGCCAAACGGCTCGTGGTTACACTTGAGTTTTGAGCATTTGATGACGTAAATTGTATAGTCTGTAAGAGTGTTAACCATGGCGAAATGGTCGATTTGTTAAATTCACTGGTTGGTATACTCTAAAGCGAGTAATTTGGTGCTTGCTATAAACGCCTGGGCTTCGTAAATTTTTCTGTTTTAATCAATGACTCGAAGGAAAATAAACAAATTCATCAGAAAGCTGATGCTTGTATTTTTAAATATCTGAGCTCAGAAATGGATTTTAATCTATGCAGCACAATGTCAACGTTACTGAGAAAGGGGGAGTTGTCATTGTCAACGTTACTGAGAAAGGGGGAGTTGTCATCTGTTTACTGTTACATGTACCTCCATCTGACACTTTGGGTGTGCCTCGCAACAGTGCTCACACTTTAGGATCCTCCACTGACACGTGGCACCCACGTGTTCACTTAGGTCTTTCCTCTTCAATGTGGCCAGACAGTTCTCGTTGGTGCAGGAAACTTCTTTAAAAGGACAAGAAGCCAAGTGAGTCTGTCGATAAAACCAACATGAATTAAGTCACGATTTTTAATCAGGTTTAAGACAAGTAGACCATCAGGCCGGAGGCTATAAGCAGCTGTATGCAACGACTGGCAGAATTGCTACTCCACCCTTGATGGGATGCTAGTTCATCGCAGGGTTAAACCTGGCTGGAGAAAGGCACTATGAGAGTGAAGTACCTTGCCAAAGAACACAACGCAGTGCCCAACCTGGACAGCTCGTCGGAGTCCTGCGCACTAACTATTGGCCACAACGCCTCCCCTCAGACAATCCTAACTAGTTACTGCTTAATGGTGTTATACAACTTATGATGAGTTATAACTGTTATAACTCATCATAAGTTGAACTTAATTTAGTTTTTAAGTCAGTCGCTGTAATATTGTCTAGTGTCGCTTACTGTTTTGAGGAGGGGGTATTATCGGAATTATACCGTGCCATGTGTACTTCTTAGCCTGCGAGCAGGCTCTCCGCGCGAAAAAAAATGAAGAGAAGGCGAAGGCTTCATTTTTTTTCGCGCGGAGAGCCCGCTCGCAGGCTATGTACTTCTAGGAGAGGGACACTAGGGTTTGCAGTATTGCGGTATTAGCCAATTTTTCATGCGGTATTTCCTGCGGGAAGCGTTTACTTGGCGTTTTGTTCGACGTAACCTTGACTTTTCCCCGACCATTTATAGCCGTTTTTGGTCGTTTCGGAAGCAACCTGAAACGACTTTAATATATCACACATTTTAGTCCACAATTTTACTGTTTTAACAACAAGTGCCGTGTCATCGTTCTACGATCCCACCGCCGGTTATTGTTTCTTTTTTTACCGGCACGTCAACGAATCCGGCAGCTATACAGGCTTACTGTGAAATTGCGGTATTTTTCCGGATTCTTTTTTTTTTTGCGGTATTGCGGCATTTGCCGAATTTTTGTGCGGTAATGCAGTGTTCAGCAACCCCCACTCTCTCCCTTGGCAAAAGTACACAACTAATCTAAAATACCTGTTTATATCTTAATTCGCCAGTCCACTCGCAGCCATCACTTGGGCATCTTATGGTTAATGAGAGAATCTTCCGTTCGGTTGCTTTGTCTCGGAAAATATCCTTTAATTTAACAAAGTAAAATATTTATGATTCTTGAAAAATCAATCCAACGGTATGATGTAAGTCCTTATTGCAGTTCATCTAATTCTAGTTCTAGTTCTAGTAGCCGTTGCCTTACAACAAAGATCTACAATCATTTATCCCACAGTGTGTTAAGACTATATACAATACATTTCCAGAAACTTTTAGCGAACAAATTGGCTTTTCAGCCGGGCTGAGGGATGTGGGGGCTTGTTGATGGTAGTGGGGTGTAGCCCAGATTTTCGCACTAGTAAAATAACCTGCTTACAATTCTGACGGGCCTGTTGCAATAATATGAAATGAACACTGATGATTATAGGCTTTTGATAATTAAAGAAAATTTACCCGGTCTCGGTCCAGGGACTGCATGTCTGCCGGACAAGTTAAAGGTTGACCTTCCTGTCTAAAAAGAGATGAAGATTAAAAATTGGTTATTCTGTCCACCCTTCCAGCTTATCTATATACACTTACTATACACTTAAATACATTCACGCATTATATGAAGCAAAACAAAAGTAACCAGTATCCTTTTGTAAGTTACCGGGGTTTTTTAAGCCAATTTACGGATATAAATAAATATTCGAAGCCGAGAAAGTTACAGGAAGGCAAATCACAGCAAACAACATATTGTGTGTACAGCTTAATTTTAAGAAATGCGTAGCGGATTAGCGTTCGAAATGCTAAAAGATTTTCCTTCCGTTTTCTATTGCTATTAATTTCTGTATTTAAATGAAATGTGAATAGCGCTCAGAGACACCAGATGATAAACTGAACGTAAAAGTGTATCAAGCAACGCTAGTAAAGGTCAGACGGCTGATCGGCTGGTCGAAACTCAAATCAAAATGGCCTACACTGAACTTCTTGTTTCTCGATCATCATCACAAAAAATTATTTCTTATCATAATAATGTTAATATATTTCATAAATTAATGAAATGAACAGCTAATGTTCACTTGAATAACCGTTTTACTGTCTTTTACTTTATATATCCTGATGATATTTAGACTCTATTTAACCCAAACCGCAGCTTCTAAAATGTTCCTCAAGGCAATCTTTGCAAAATCTGTGGCCACATCTCGTTAGAACAGGTTCCTTTTGCGGCAATTGACAGATTAAACAGAGAACCTCATCTTCAACTGCATTCACAAAGTCCTCGTCATAACCCGAAGGCAGCCGATTTCGTGTAGCTTCCGCCATTTTGGAAAGCACTCGAAAGTGAAATCTTCGTGGGGTCAAACTCAGCTAAACTTGCGTAATCTCATCTTTCGAACAGTTGAGATTGTGTGACTGTCTCACGCAAGTTATTAGCAAACAATTTCATGCATCAAAAACAAAAACAAAAGCAAGCAAAAGCAAAATAAAGCCACAACCGAAACCAGGAAACAAAAAAGAAAACAAACAATATAGCTAACACCAGTTTTGGCATTTCCGCAATGCCCGTGCAGACAGGCTCCTGTTGGCTCGCCGCGCTACTGTGGAGTTGCTTTAAGGCGGGGGTTCACCTGAAGCCCGTTTTCCCACCGCGTAACTTGGGTTTAATGCGAATATCTCGCTCCCGTTTCAAACACTCTCAAAACCCTCTGTTCATCCCACAAAGCTATGTTAAGCGGTGTTTTGTAAATTTTTTGGTGATTTTTGGGGATGTTTGGAAAGAGATAGTTTTTTTCAAAGGATTAGTAAAATTTGGAGAAATAAGAAATATAAAAGATTTAATGTAATTTTAAAATTAGAATTTGAAGTTAAAAATTAGTAGATGGACACCCAAACAGTCCCCTGACAACCTGGGGTGCTCTTGCGTGGGGGTCAACTGTCTGCTTGTGTTTCAAAAATAATTTTCTTTATTTCTTCTATAATTTCTATCCCTTCTTTAAACCTCTTAAAATTTCACTCAAATTCACCTTTACCCCCACCTTAAACCATGTCCCCGCTAAATAGCACTTTTGATTGGATCCCTATCTACAAATAACTACAAATTATCGAATTCTTATAAACAATCAACCAGTTAGGGCGCAACACCAGCGAAACAAACTAAATTATACGATCTTGAGTGGTTCCAGATTTTGTATGAGGCAGCTTATTTCTTAGATAGAGCAAGAGGAAAAAAAAAATTAGAAAGTAGAAGTCATATCTTTCAAATAATTCCCACCAAGATGACGCCTTTTTCCAAATTCTCTCTAAATATTCTTAGAAAGTCCGCGAATGAAGTCTTGTTTTCGCTTTCTCACTTGTGGGTTCTCGCGCTCTCGTTGGCTGGGTCTATTCTAGATGCTGATTGGTTATATTGTTCACATACACAGTAAGCTACACGCGAAGCTAATTGGAAGTACCGCTTTTTTCACATGCGAGAATATAGCAAATATAAAACATGCTTTTTACCTTCTTGGGGAAAGAGAAAGAAAAAACACGTCGGAAGAGAAAAAAAAACGAAAAAGAAGATCGTGCGCGTGTCCGCCCGTGTGTTGAACTCTCGTGTGTTGACAGTTACCACTTCAGTTTTATTTGGACCGTAGGTCTTTTTAGATCCGTAGATCCGATACGCTGTATATTTTCACTGTTTCCATGTTTTCAGTGTAAGGATTATTCTGCCTATCCTCACTTTCCTTATCGAGAAAACGGCATGGTAATTTTATTTCGAATTCTTGACCTATTGAAACATATAGTCACGCATTCAATGTCTTTGTATTTTTGGCTGATTAGAGCCATCGCCAGCTCCTTCGTACACCAGCAGTATTTTCGTTCGCGGTCCTTTGTTCTCAGTTGTCACTTTCCTGATATGGTACATGTAAACCAACGCATTGAGCTAACTAAGTCCGCAACGCATACATGTGTCTAAAGCTTGAGTCTGGGCAGCGATCTGAGAAGAAACAAGATTATTTTTGGAACACCACCAAAATATTTCCATATTTTATGCTTATACTGCTGCTCATACATGTACCTCATCATGCAAAATAGCCGTATAGACTAGTAGTCTCAAAGAGACCTTGATTAAACCTGCGACCGTAACAGATAAAAGCCGGGCGGAATTTGTTCTTATCCCATAATCAATGCAACGCACCATTTATTGCAACTTCTCTGACTTCTGGACGAAAATCGTGATTACTGTTAAGGACCGTTTAGTATTTTTTTTTTTGACTTGCAGGAAATGAGTTTAAATAGTTCCTGCGTGTTTGGACACCCAAAACGATCCAAAACGGCTTTCGAAACAGAAAAACACAGAATTTTTGAAGCAAAAGAGTTCAATTGAATTTCAGTTCCTTAGTGAAGAGCAGCGCGAAATTCGGGATTGCGTGACGAACGCCCCACAATCCCCCCCCCCCCCCCCCTGCGTCCCCTCATTTTTCGTCCCCCGCTTTTATTTTCGCGCTGCATGTAGGCTACTCTCGTATAGAACATCGATGGTATATTTTGGTCCTGTGGTTCTCTGATGATCATCTTAGCTTCACACGGCATAATCCAGCTACGAGTGAATCAAGCAAGGGGGTGGGGGACGGGGCGAGAGTTCATACCAGCATACCGATAATTCTTTTGTGTGAGAGTGAGGTCATAAGTATGGGTAATCAAATGGTGACGAGTGAAATTAGGAAATAATTTCACGCGCGTTTTGTCAAAATTCTAATAATTCTAATAATTATTAGAAATTAGAAATTATTAGAAATTTTAAATTATTAGAATTTTGACAAAACGCAAGTGAAATTATTTCCTAATTTCACGAGTATACCATTTGGTTACCTTTATCATGGGTGACAAATTACGCTTACAATCGTAGTTTTTTAACTTGCCGCATTGTGTCGTCATGAACAAACCGGTTGGAAACGATACCCGTGTATAACGCTCAAAAATCTGCTCAATGCCATTTATGTTATCGCTAAAAGATTATAAGACGACCAAACAAACTGGCCAATGTGAAATTCAAGCGAAAATGTGCAAAGTTTAAGCTTTAAGATCATCTTTTAAAATCCTGTACGCCATCTTGGCACTGAGACATGGGAAACGTTGCCATGGCAATTTTGTAATTTCACATGTGAAATTATAAATTAGCGCTAACATTTCGCGCCAAAATTAAGGAGTTACTTGTCACCCATGATATTATATCTGTAATATTACAGGGAAATTACAATCTTAGACCGAGACCTTGATGTACATCAAGGCCGAGGTCTGAGATTTCACCCTGAAATCACCGAACGGAATAGGTTAATACGTTGTTTATTATATGGCCTTTTTAGCGTTATTTGTTTTTTAAAAAAGAATATAAATCAAGGGAAAAAATACCGGAAACAATTTTCGCTGTGGCTCTCGGGGTCTTGAATGCGGAGTAGACCCTGGGAACGTGGCTGCTTTGGAACCACGCATTCGAGTTCCGCGCCATCCGCGCCATCTCGGATAAAAAGCGCGCAAAATGGTGGAAGCTGCAGGAAATGGTTTACCTTCGGGTTATGACGAGGACTTTGTGAATCCTGTTGAGGAAGATTTTCAATGTTTAATTTGGCATTTGCTGCTCAAGGAGCCAGTTCTGACGAGGTGTGGGCACAGATTTTGCAAAGATTGCCTACAGGAGCATTTTAAAAGGTACACAGTTGAAATAACCTGTAATGCAGTGAAATGTTCAGCTCCTGGTGTACATGCATGCTAGAACTTCAATTAGTTCAACGGCGGAATGTCAATGGATACTTCTCAGTTTTGTTTTCAATAGTATTAGAGCAGGAATCAGCGAAATCACAGGAGTTCATACAAATACTGGGAAGCGCAAGCGAAAATACAAGAATCAAACTGTTTTGAATTGATCCATTGTTCTCTCACTGTTAAGGATGGGGGGTGGGGGAGGGGGGGGGGGTTACAATTGCTAGATATTTATACAAATGTTATTGCGCTTTCCACGTAAGCCACAAAAATAAATAAAGCTTATGCAGTGGCTATTCGTATGGCACTCGAACGGCAACTTTTATTTGCTATTCATACAAGAATTTATTGAATTTTTAAGAAATTACTGATAATTTCCAATCAAAAATATTATATTTACCTTTAGAAGAGTTGAGCGATTCTGCGCTAGACTTATTTGTGTAGTCCCTGCATACCATGCGAACGACTCACTTATTTTAATTAACGACACTTGGAATTTTTTCCAAGCTAAACTCATGCAAGCGTCATGTAATCAGAATTATTACCCACTTTTAATATTTCACCATTGCACCATTTTACTATAATTTATTATTAGGTCAAAAGAACGTAACACACACAATATGACATGCTATAATTCACACTGCAGAACCGGGCATAAAACAGATGAAAAGATCAGCTACAAAAAAGCCAGACTAAACCTGAACTTAGTGGAAAAAATAGTGGACAATAAATCCCTTATTCAATGGTTTATTAACATATAATACAAACAGACATTTTGCTCATTGCTACTCAACTTGCAAAATACATTGAATTCATGTGTATTATATGTTAAACCATTGAATAAGGTGTATGTATCTCAACACTTTTTTAACAGGAAAGGATGTCTTGGCCAACTATTGAACTGTCCAGCAGACAGAAAGAACCTGGACCGTAACCAGGTAAGTGATCTTAACCAGACTGTACATATATTGAACTTGCCCATCCCATGTTGCAGCATGCACGGCCAATCAGATATTATGTACTTATTGACTGAGTGGGAGGGCCGGACGGGAAAATATTTGGCTCGAGGTCAGGACGTACGGACCGAGCGCAGCGAGGTCCGTGCGTCCTGACCGAGAGCCAAATATTTTCCCGTCCGGCCCGACCTAACTCAGTCAATAAGCATTTTATCATATGATCACTAATTTTCTTTTTTATTGTTTTATCTATTCGTTGATGCAGACGCTGCAGCCCGTTTCGCGCGCATTTTGAAAAGCCAATGGTAGCCCGTAATGTTTTGGGGAAGCCAGTGAAGTGCATTTGAACAGCGGTGCGCACAGAGTATTCAAACTTCTGTTAAAATTGTCAAAATTACAACCAAATCTTCGAGTTTTAACTTCATTCCAAGGAGATTTCAACCCGGCCAAATTCTTTCGACATGACTGCAGTTAGTAGAAATTCAAAAGCAACGTTTAAGAAGGATTACGACAAAGAATTTGCACGACGTTTCGGCTAGTCGTACTCGTCTTTAAAATTTAAGCTAAGACTGAATTGAATAACAAAGCGACGTTTATTCTTGAGCCGAAATTCATCCTAGTGCTTGGTTTGAACGAGAGGATTGATTAATTTTCAACCAAGAAGGATTTTGGATGTTAAAAACAACAATTCTAATGGGACAGTTTGATGTTGGAATAGGATTGTACAAGCAGCTGAGGATTTTGCTTCGCATCATTTCCCCGTTCGGGCTTCAGCTTCAAGTTGTTTTCTTTTAGTCCAGCAGATAAGTGCAAAATTTGGCCAAATTGTGCCTTTTATGATAAAAGCGTGAAACTTGGCACAAAGTTAGAACACATCTTAAGAAACATTTTTAGCTATAGGGCCATCGCAGATTTGTCACGTGACCCAAGTTACGTTCGCTCTTTGAGTGACGTCATCAAGGGTGGGGGTAATTTACCGTTTGTGCGCTGTGTTTCATAAAGAAGGTAAAACTTGAGAAAATTCTCGCCGTATACATAGTAGAAACTTCAGGATGAGCTTCCAGACGTGTAAAAATATAATATTGGTTGCCATGGCAACAGTTACCTTAAACAATATGTTCCGTTTAGGCTATTAATACGACATCTTGGTTACTGGATGTTTAAAAAAAAAAACCTACCTGTTCTTGAAGCTCACTTTTCAATGATATATTACAAAACAATATAGCTGTATTTCACATTTTTCACTTGAGGATGTGTTAAGGCGCTTAAATACAGTGCAAGTTGACTTTGAAATTAAACTGCTGACCAGAGTTTTACTTCAGTTGTTCAAGGAAGATACGCATCGCTACAAATCATGTAAGTATTTCAGTAAATTTTATTTAACTTTAATTGCAGCCAGAACAAAAGGGAGCATGTGTTTTAGATAGTTTTCGTTTAGTGTAGCAAACAGGGCGGAAAATGAGCTTTAAAAGCGAACGCATTCAAGTTTTATAGTCACTTTCTCAACAACACGTGCTTCAAGACCTGTGGCTCAGTCATGTATAAAATGAAAGCTCTTTTTGTTCTTTATTTTTCACTTATTCTCCCTGGAAGTGGGATACAAATTATGCAGTATTCTTTTATGTCTGCAATATAGTTAACAGGAGAAAGACAATTAAAAGAGACAATTAAAAAAGGGTTTTGAAGAAAAGCAATTGTAAAATATGAGCTGCAGCTGCGTTCACTTCATTGAAGCCGGGAACCCAGTTGAGTGCACTTTGTGGCCTGTTTACAAGGAGGGAGGGTTAGCTTCCCGGAACAACCTTATTGTGTTTCCAAAAGGGAAATATGATCAAAACACCTAAAAAATAAGCGATTTTAACCAAGAAAACATCCAAATAATTTTGGTTTGTTTGACTTGTTTTATTTATACTTTCGTGGGAAATAAATTTTCGAATAAATACGTTTTCTGCGGGCAAATATTTGATTAAATGTTGTCTCTACAGCCGCTTAATTATTCGTTTTAGCCAAATGAAGGAAAACGAGTTCCAAACTGAAGGTAAATTTGTTTCTGGGATTTACGTGAGCCAAGAATTTGTAATAGGAAAAAAACTTTAAAAAAAAACACGATAAAACTGCGTACTAAAAGCGAAAGCTAGTTTTGGCTATAAATTTGTTTTCGCCTTGTGTTTTATTAATGCGTAAATTGTGAGCCTTTGTAGGCCGGGGCGGTACGTACATTGCTTTTTCCCCATTGAGAAAATTTACCCTCCCTCCTTGTTAACAGACCTGTAGTCAAAAGTTTTTAAGTAATAGTTTTTAACAACTTTCCACTGAAATCAACATTTTTAACAGCAAAACAAAGCAAAAACAAGACAAGATATTTATTATTTTTTTGTTAATTTTTCTTTAAGGTAAAACTTGTCTTCCTTGTAGCTGTAAGCCATTCTTTCATGATTGTGGCGAGGGATGGCATACATATAGTAGGGGTAATAGAACAGTGAGACGCAATGTCTAAAGTGTACAAAGTCGTTGACCCTTCGCAACCTGGGACATCGGATATGCAATGTTTACCAATTGACTGGAACAAATGTGTTCTGTGTCAGAAAGACACAACCGAAAGCCTGTCTTGTCCAGCTGATTCAACGCGTAGCACAAAAGGAACCGGTTATAAGACAACAGCTGAAAATCTACTTGCCTTCGACAAGCTCGGTTGCTTGCCAAGATCCATAAATTTATCTCGATTAGATGAAGGTGAAGGCGTTGAAGCAAGTTTCCAACATCATAAAGCTAAATGGCATGACACGTGTAGGCTGAAGTTTAACAAGACAAAACTCCAACGGGCAGAGAAGAGAAAAACGCCCCCCGAAGACAGCTTGACAGATGTCCGCAAAAAGTTCACCCGTAGAAGTAGGGAAGAGGTTCCTCGTTCCGTTCATCGCTGTTTCTTCTGTGACAGTGATGCTGAAGCTGGCGAGTCTTTGCACAGAGCGTCTACACTGGAGCTTGACAATCGTGTCCGCCATTGTGCTCTTCATTTGCAAGATAAACCTCTACTAGCTAAACTGAGTGCTGGGGATATGGTTGCCCAGGATGCGGAATATCATGTCAAGTGCCTAGTTGTTCTTTACAATAGAGCACGAGAAACAAGATCTTGTAGTACAGAAACTGATGTGGACGCTGTTAACCATGGCATTGCATTTGCTGAACTTGTGTCCTACATGGAAGAAGCTCGCGTCGACAATCTTATCGCCCCAATTTTTAAACTGTCGGACCTGGCAAACCTGTACAGCAACAGACTGGAACAACTCGGTACAAAATTATCAGGGCGCGTTCACTCCACCAAACTCAAGAATAGAATACTGGCTCACTTTCCAAACATGGAATCTCACCCGCAAGGTCGTGACGTCATTCTAATTTTCAAAGAAGATGTTGGTGCTGCACTGGGAAAGGCGTGTGAGCATGATGCTGATAGTGATGCTGTTCATCTAGCTAGGGCTGCGACGATAGTTCGACGAGACATGTTTCAAATGAAAATGGAATTCAATGGTTCATTCCATACCAAGTGTCAGGAGCAGTCTGTACCACCTTCACTCCTAGCACTAGTTACTATGGTGCTAAATGGACCTAACATCAAATCACAATCTAGTTCCTCATCAGTATTTCAGCCAGCTCTCAGTCTATCTCAGCTTCTGCTATTTAACAGCTCCAAGCGTTACAAGGAAAATGATAAAGATGTTGTCAGGCACAGCCAACAGCGCGAAACACCCCTCCCCATCTATTTGGGCATGATGCTCCATACAAAGACCCGAAAACGTGAACTTGTGGACACCCTTTTCAACCTGGGACTATGCATATCATATGATCGGGTGTTGAACATCTCCACTGAACTTGGCGACAAAATCTGTTACCATTATGAGAGGGAAAAAGCTGTCTGCCCCCCTCAGCTCAAAGGTGGCCTTTTTACAACGGCAGCAGTAGACAACATAGATCACAATCCCAGTTCCACAACTTCTCGCGACTCATTTCATGGAACTGGGATATCACTGTTTCAGCACCCAGATGAAAGTTGCAGTGGAATTCAACGGGCGGTTATTGCGATTCAGGATGATTCTCAACCAAGGAAAATGAAAATCAACCTACCGGAATCTTACACAAGTGTGCCTCCTGTTGTTCTTCCAAGGCATGATCCACCCATACCAAAGCAACAAGGAACCAACAGAGCATACTGCGACCTCATTCCTCAAGCTATACAGAAGGAATACAGGTATAAAATTACTGAAGGTAGCGTTACCTTTTGTTAATGATGCGCACAGAGAAATGCACTTTGATAGTTTAAGCAGTTCTTAATATTTACTAATTTTTTTATTCTGCATCTTTTGTATGACAGATGGCTGGAACAAGTAAGTAGAGTGGTGTCTACTGACAGCACCAAAGGAGACGAGGCAGTGTCATGGTCTGCATACCACGCAAGTCTTCAACCTCCAAATGGAATATCAGAAAGTTGCTTGGCAAACACTTCCCTATTGCCCCTTTTCTATGATCAAGCCCACTCAGTAGCCATGATTCGTCACTCAATGGATGTAGTGAGGAAGGCTGTGGACATTCTGAATCCTGGACAGGTGCCCATCATCACTGTGGACCAACCATTGTACGCCATCGCAAAGCAAATCCAGTGGAACTGGACAGCAAGTCACGGCGAAGATCAGATTATTGTGCTGTTTGGAGGTCTGCACATCGAGATGGCAGCTTTTAAGACCATTGGCAATCTTCTAGATAGCAGTGGTTGGGTAGGGGCATTAGTCCAAGCCAATGTTGCTTCTCCTGGCACGGCCGATTCATTTCTTCGCGTCACTCATGTAACACGCACCCGACATGCCCACCAGATTACAGCCAGTAGCCTGTATCTACTTCTGCAGAAAGCCTTCACGGGGTACTGCAATGGTCTAGAAGAGGAACATAATCGGCCGTCAATGGAAGATTGGTGTTCCAGCAGAGCTGAATTATATCCACAATTCAAGTTCTGGTACCTTGTTTTACAGTTGGAATTGTCAGTGCTTGTCTTCGTGCGAGCTATAAGAGAGGCAGACTTCAAGCTCTATGTAGATGCCCTCACTAAGATTGTACCGTTGTTCTTTGCGTTGGACCACCCGAATTATGCCAGATGGATCCCTGTTCATCTGAGAGACATGGTAGCATTAAAGAACGTTCAACCCAAAGTTTATTCAGAATTTCTTAAAGGAAAGTTTGTATTGAAGAAGACGGCGCGCAAATTCTCTGCTATTGCCATTGACCAGGGTCATGAACAGAATAATGGTGCTGTGAAAGATGACGGCGGGGCAGTTGGCCTCACCGAAAACCCTGCTGCCCTCAGGCGTTGGATGGTGTCTGGCCCGGAGATGGCCAGAGTAATTGGAGAGTTCGAGGCATCAACTGAAAAGGGTAAGAAGTTGGATTCACGACATCACGAGGAGTCGAAACACGTGCAGAAGGCATTTGCACGAGATGTGGAAAGTCTAGCCAACACCATAGAGGAAATGGGCAATCCATTCACCGAGGATAGCGGCGATCGCCTTGCACTTGATAGCAGAGACATTGCCGATCCAGCCGTTACTGATACAGTGAGAAGAATTGAGAAAATTGGAGAAGAGCAGTATGAAACCTTTGTTAAAGAGCGGCTTGTTAATCAGACGAAACCCATTTCAGATCCTATCAAGAAGAACAATCTTCCTCTCTTCAGCCGACCTCCAGTCCGAGAGAAGACAAAGTCACAGCTACAACTGACCTCCCTGAAAAATGATTGCTCCCTCTTTTCGCGGCTGTATATTGCGTCACAGGTGCGTAATGGAAATCTGGATGAATTTTTCGAACACGAGAATCAAGCCTATCCCCCAGCGTTATCACAAAATGGAAAACTTAGAATGGCCACAAAGTCAGATCTAGTCGGATGCTTGGAGGACTTAGTTTCTTCCCAAGAGAAGACCACTAATCCTGATGTACAAGCCATTCTCCTTGATGGCTCTGCTGTTGTAAATATGCTACGACCCGGTTATGCAAAAACATTCTCGGATTATGCATCACAAGTGTTCCAGCCATACATTGTAGCCCAGACACAACATGCAAGTCGTGTCGACATTGTTTGGGACGAGTACCACAAAGAAAGCTTGAAAGCGGAAACAAGAGGCAAGAGAGGGAAGGGAGTTAGAAGACGTGTAGAGCCCTCCACTGCAATTCCTGGAAACTGGAAAGAGTTTCTGCGCATTGATGAAAATAAAGTAGAGCTATTTTCTTTTCTTGCATCTAGTGTAGTAGCATCCATCGACAGCAGCAAGCAGATAATCAGCACACATCGTAATGAGGTACTTTGCAATCAATCCAGGGATGTCTCACGTCTTGCTCCATGTACACACGAAGAGGCCGACACGAGGATCATTCTTCATCTGGAAGATGCTGTGAAAGAAGGGAATACAAAAGTTTCCATACGTACAGTTGACACAGATGTGGTAGTATTGGCAGTGACATCAGCCCAGCGCCTTGACAACACTGAAGTATGGATTGCATTTGGTACCGGAAAGAGCTTCCGTTTTTTAGCAGCTCACGAGATAGCCAGAGCTCTGGGGCCTGATCGATGTAGGGCCTTACCAATGTTCCATGCTTTTACAGGGTGTGATACTGTTTCATGTTTCGGAGGACGGGGTAAAAGAACTGCATGGGACACATGGAAAGCCTACGATAGTGTCACACCAGCATTTTGTTCTTTGGCAGCCACCCCAGAGTCCATAGAGAGTTCTATTAAACCATTGGAGCGATTTGTGATATTGCTGTATGACCGCACCAGTAGCTTGGAATGTGTCAACCAGTCCCGAAAGCAGCTTTTCACGCAGAAAGGCAGATCAATAGAAGGTCTTCCCCCAACAAAGGCAGCTCTTATAGAGCACACTAAACGCGCGGCTTACCAGGCTGGTCATTGCTGGTCCCAAGCAATGATTGCAACTCCAGAGCTTCCTTCTCCGAGTGATTGGGGCTGGACGAGGAAGGAGCCCAGTGGTTGGGAAGTATGCTGGACAACTCTGCCAGAAGCTACAAAGGCCTGTAGGGAACTTCTGAGATGCGGTTGCACGAAAGGTTGTAAAGGTCAATGCAAATGTCTAAAAGCAGCACTCCAGTGTACTGCACTTTGTCGTTGTGGCGGACTTTGCTCTGAGGACTAGGCAGCAAATAATGTGGAATATTTGTTGTCATGACTGGCAGCTGAAACATTTTCTCAGTCTCTAGCAAATTGTTCGTTTGAAGAAGGATTTTAAAGAATTCGATACCACGTAAGAGAACGAAAACTGATCTGTGAAAGCTATTTTGAACTTTTTTAACATTGCAATAAATTGTGGTACAGATCCTTCTGTCATCAGAAAACTGTGTTAGATCAAATAAACATTAAAACATGTTTTAAGGGTGAGCTGTCTGTGATCTTTTCTAACAAATTTAAAATATTATTGCACTGTTTTATTGATTGTTTTAAAGATGTTCGCTTAAATCATAAAGAAAAAAAGTAAAATAGTATACAATGACCAGTATGGTGCTCGTAATGTCAAAAAAGCGTTGTCATGGCAACGGAGATTGTTGTCATGGCAACAGCAATAAGTGGCTACGCAGTTTTTGTCGAAGTAAATTATTAGCACGGTGTGAACATGGTCTAGGCTAAACAGGTTAGGCTAATTCATTGTAGTTTTTGTACTTACTAGTAAAACTAAGGACTCGACCACGCCCTTTTTAGGATACAGCCGCCATATTGGTCACGTGACCAATCTGAGATGGCCCTATATCTAAAAATGTTCCTTTTCATATGCTCTACATTTGTGCCAAGTTTCATTCTTTTATCATTAATGGCACAATTATACCACTTATCGGCTGGACTATTTATCACTGAGGATTCTAAAAGTCTGCCGTTGCTGCCTAGTCATTGAATTCGTTAGTTCCTCGATGGTGTTGAACTCTAATTACGGTTGTCTTCCAGTTAGTGGCTAAAATACTTCGTGAGAACTAGTGGAACACTGCGTAAGGTTAGTCGTAAACACAGTCTTACATGTAATCGCATTTTCTTTGTTGTGATTGCGGAATTACACAGCTGCAGAGTTTCAAACTGAACAAGAGAAATTATCTTGGCATTCGTATTTTGACTTCAATGATTACGGTTTTATTTAGAAACCACAGAATGCGTTTATGTACGAGTGTGTAGTTTTTCACTGAGTTTTTATGGCCGCTTTCATTTCGATTTTATTGATGTTGTCAGGAGTTGTTGTTGTCGAATAAATCATAAATTTATGCAGTTCTTCATCATTTGCCGAGTTTGAACGTGTTTTGTTTTCAATTTCAGCGCTTACAAAGCAGCCGGATATTCTTTGCTTTCGGAATAATCTTCAGAATAACTATCGCTCATTTTGAATTCAAAATAATTGAATCCAATGGTTTTAAATTCCATCGCGCGGCAGTCGCGGGTCCGTACGCTTTTCTAGTAGGGCCGTACGGCTTTTTCCGGCCCTGTTAGACGAAGGCGTACGGCTCTCATACGGGACTTTTTTTCTTATGGTTTTCCAAGGAAATAGCGCGCGGGTCCGTACGGGTCATATGATAAGTGACTTTATTATATAAACTGCAGTGCTTTAGCGAGTGGTAGCAAATCGAGAAAAATGGTATCCCACATGTGTGGATAAAAATGATATCCACACATGTGTGATATCATTTTCGACCAATCAGCTTGCAGAGTTTGCCATGTTCCAATGCTGAATGAGCCAAAGTAAATCGATATTAAGTCGAAAAATCTTCGGATCTTCCTCGGCAATCTTCGGCAATCTTTGACAATCTTCGGAAAACTTCGGAAATTCTCAGAAAATGTTTGGAAACATTCGTACAACCTTCGGACAACATTTTGAAAATTTTCGGAAATGGTCGGAAATCTTCGGAAAATGGTCAAAAACATCGTAATTAGTAGGTTTATATAATAAAAAGAATAATACATGGTTTCTTGGAGATATGAAATTTATCTTCGAGTGTTCAAATCCGACATCTCACTGGTTCGCTGCGCTCACTCGTGAGCTATCGATTTGAACACTCGAAGATAAATTTCATATCTCCGCGAAACCATGTATTATCCTATATTAATTAAACTGGTCATTAATTTACAGAATAAATAATTGCTGGGAGACAAATTACATTATATACTAGCAATAACCAAACATTAGGCAGTGTGGTCAAAATTGATGCAATGTGTCATAGAATTAATAAAAGTTTAACAGATCTGTGCTATGATATAAACTCCTCAGGAAGTGATTGTGGAGGCCTCATGTAGTGATCTATGATTTAGTCTTTCCAAGAGCTCAACCAGGGTCCAGTTTCGTGCATACTTACTGTCATATAACTATATAAAAAAAAATTACCCACAGCACACACTTGTTATGCAAATGTTTTTATGCCAGGCTAGCCTGGCAAAGGAGACTAGAACTTCACCATCCCCACACCGCCAAAATAATTTCACCCCCACCCTAGTTTCGCGAGGACCTGTGAGCCAAGTTTTACTAGTAGTGATATATTTATGCAGTTAAAACACTATTTGCTATATCCCAAGGTTAAAAATTGTGGGTAAGGCGACTGATTGAGTCGAGATGAATTGATGTAATGCAATTAACAATATTATTCATAATTATTATAAGGCACGAAATTCAATTAATTAATAAGCCCTTCAAGACAACAGGAGTTTCATTCTCCCAAATTCAGGCCATCTATTGAACATCAACTGAACATGGTTTACAAAATACCCTGTGCCAATTGTGGTTTCCTTGATAATGACACTCATTCCACTCGAACTCCTTCACTTCAATCATGGAAGTGTACGAAAAGCTAGAGAAGCATATCAAATACAGTGCACCCTGATATAACGATCCTCGATATAAGGATATCCCCGATATAACGATGAATGTGCTATGTCACGGCAAAAGTTAGAGTAAAATTTATGGGACAGAACCCCGATATAACAATCTTCGATATAACAATATTCCCGATATAACGATGTGAATTGAGCGGACTGAGCGTAAAATCTTCCCCGATATAACAATATAGCAGTATCAGTACACAGTTACATTTAAATAAAAATTGAATTTAATACAATAACATTACGGTAATCAAGTACATTAGTGATTGAACCTACGCCCCTGGCTCTTGTGCAAGCAGCTAATGAACACGCAAAGGGCGATATGTAAAGACGATTACAGTCGCAACTTCAAATGTTTAAGTTTAGTTTTGTTTCCCTTTTACGATTCATTCCACAGACACGGTCATGTAACTTTGAAAATGTCTAATGCTTTGCAAATTATTTAAGGACATTGCTGTGTCATTGCTGCGTGCTTGAAACGGTAAAAATATACATATTAATTTTACCCGGATTTAATGATATTTTCGGTGATTTTTGAATGATATTACTGGGAGTCTCGATATAACGATACCTCCATATAACAATATAATTTCACTGCTCCCTTGGCATATCGTTATATCGGGGTTGCACTGTATCATTTTATCATAGAATCATATCACACGCTTTCCTTTCTTTTAAATTGTAACGTCCGAGTTTACCCAGACTCATTGTTTGTATGACCCTCAAAAAGAAAGGCAGTGCCATTCGAAATACTAGCATTGATGTTATTTACCTTTACTGTCAAGTCAGCCTTTCTTTTTAACGTTTCAGCTGTTAAGTGGGCCCCGGGCCGCTGGGCCATGGGCCTTGAGGTTGGCTGCGGGCTGCCGGGCCATGGGCCGTGAAGTGTGCCGCGGCCATGGGCTGTGGGCCAGTCCAGGCCGCGGGCTCGCTTTTAGTAACACCCAGTGAAACCGGCCGGTGCTTTAAAACTAGAACATATCAGGAATGCCAAAACCTGTGTGAATGGCTCAAACATTGCAAAACATGCCTGGTCATTTAACCACCACATAAACACAATTCTAGCGTCATCGACAAAGGCTGTTTTCGCATTAGAAAAACTTTGGAGGCTTGGCACACCTCTGCTACAGAACAAGCCGATTCCAAACCAGTATTTTTAAGAAATAGTCACCTAATTAGCACATTTTTACTTCGCTTTTATGGTTATTATTATTTTTATCCTTGAAATTAGGATTGCAGGATCTTCCTATTTTATTTCTCAAACTCATTAATAATTCAAATTGTTATTACAGTGATGTCAATAAGGACCCATAGCCGGCGAAAACAACTGGCTACTGGCCAGACTTTGGCCGTCTACATGTACTTGCGTCTCACTTCACCCTTAATTTTGAAACGAAACTTAAAATAATGGAAAGATCCCGCAAAAATATTGTAAGACATTCATTTCAAATGTCTGAGTCGAGTTAAAAACATATTGCAAGAACATATTCCTGCAATGGAAGCCTTTCCGTTTTGGCAGCAGTAGATTGAAGGGCCATGGAATGCCTGGGACATTTTCACAGAACTGGAACCCAGGCTTCCATGTGTGCCAAAATGACATCAGAAGAACTCAAAGCAGTCATTGTTGAGTTCATTTTTCCAAGCTTAGCCGAGTGAGCAGAGCAAAGGCAAGCACCTTTTATTTATTTTTTTGCATGAATTGCCTTCAAAATGGAAAACCCTAGTGATTGTAACAATTATAAATATCACTGAAGATTTTGTAAGTTGAGATATGAACTAAAAAAAAAACGGTTGTTAAACATAAAACATCATATTATTAGCATTTTGGCTTGATTCTGTGCCAATTTCCATAATTTTCTGAAATGGTAAAATCCAAAATGGCTGATCCAAGATGGGTCTAACCAACGGGATTGCAGAAAAACAGCTTAAGCTCATTTGCATCTCATTAAATAGCAAAAGAAAACAAAACAGCATGTTTGTTATACACGTATGCCTCGTTCTTTTATTCACTGAATTAATTTTCCGCAATCCTGCACATCACTCCAAGATGGCAGCTGTAATGACGTCATATGAAGTCACAGCTGAAAAAAATTATGTCATCTTGTAGTGTGAATAAAGGGCTTTCTACTCAATGCAAAATAATTTTGCTGTGCTTTAACAGAATCAAAACCATCTGTCACAGTGGTGTTATGAATTTTGCTTGAATGTACATGTCCGAGGGTTAGACAATTAAACATAGTAAATAATTTATAGATTAGACAAATATGCATACCTTACTGTTGAGATCTGTATAAAATAAGGGAGTAGCAGTCTTAGAGCTAACTGCTGTGGCAACTGGAGTTGTGTGAAGGCGCGGCTGGTGTGTGTCTTAAAGGCCTGGTGGCCTAACGGTTAGAGCACATAATGGAATCCAGGGGTGCTTTCCATTTACCCAAAATTTTCAGAAATTTTAGTTAGAAGTCAAGTAGAAAGGTCTGTTTGGGTTCTGTCCGACCAGAATATTTGGGACCACCTCTGGAGGTCAGACCAACCAGACCATAATTTTCCATTCCATTTTGACAAACTGGTTAGCTGCCTCACTACAGTTTAGTAGCTTCATGACCGACACAGGGCACTGGGGAAAGGAATGTAAAATGGAAAGGCCTGTTTCTCTCAGTTTGCCCTGCTTAATCGGAAAATGCCATTCCATTTTACAACAGTCAGACCCTTTTTTTGGGCCAGTCAGACTGTGAAAATGGAAAGTGCACCAGACACCAGATGTAGAGCCCCAGCCTCAAGTCCTGGCTGGGTACATTGTGTTGTGTCCTTGGGCAAGACACTTTTACTCTCACAGGGCCTTGATCTTTCCACCCATGTACATAATTATTAAAATTTAATGTGTTCTGGTGAATTAAATGCTGCCAGGGGCTACGGAACCCTGCGATGGACTAGGATCCTATCCTGGGCGTGCCTGGGGAGTAGGGGTAGAAATGCTCCTAGTCGCTTATTATTTAAAAAAAAAACTGGGATGTTAGCACTAATGGTGGGCAATAAGCCAGATGGGCTTCCAGGTGTCCTATGGAAAATTGCATTTGAATCGCTGTATTAAGAGTTGTTTTCTAGCTAATTTGGAAATCTTTGAATAAATTTACACTCAAATCTTCCGAAATACAGATTTTGTCCTCTGACCCTCCTTGGAGGGCAGAGTCTTAGGACTTGGAAATTATTGGACACCCAAGTCTGACTGGCTGGGCTACTTTGCCAGATGCAGACTTTAGTACCTGGGATTGAATTTAGTGCTGTTTCTTTTACCTCCATGCATGTTACACATCTTTACAATCAGTGAGTTTACAATTTCTTTTTTGCTTTTCATTTAATTTCTTTTTAGGATGTCTTCCCTGACAAAGCAACAGAAAGGAAAGTTCTTTCTTTTGCCATCAAATGTCCAAGTAATGGTTGTGACTGGACTGGCGAACTGCGAAGCAAAGAGGTAAAAAACACATCATGCAGAGTGGCTCTACTGTATTCTCTTAACCCTTCACCAGTTAACCAAATATGTTGTTTTATTTGTTTTTCAGGATCACTTGGCATCTTGTCCTTGGAAAGTTATTAACTGTACAAATGAACATTGTCCAGTGAAGGTGCGAAGGAAAAACTTCAAACGACATGTGACAACTACCTGTCAGTGGAGGATGATTAAGTGTGAACACTGCAGCAAGCCTCATCCACTCTGCAAGATGAAGGTTAATTTACTTAATCAATAAGCTAACAATAATATAGACTGAATTTATCTTTGCAACATTCACTGCATACTAGGCTCTTTGCGGCCACTAGGGTAAATCGTTGTACTTTTAATGGACTCTGACTGGCTTACTATCTCGGTGAGGCAATAACAAGTTGGCCAAGATTGCAGTAGTGAAGTGAAGCTCTTTTACGCTTCTAATTGTACCGATCCTGTGGTGTATAGCAGTTGCTATTGCTTCGACGGCTAGGGGCATTGTTCCGGTGTTTGTTTTTTTGTTCTTTTGAAGTGTAGCCTGATGTTCATGTGAGATGTTGTGAAAGCAGCTAACTGACCCCAAGGTTGAGCTCCTCTTAGTGTCTTGCTCTTCTAAGCTCAATGGACAACATTTAAACGCTCATTGTTGTTCTCAATACATTTCCTATAGTACCAGTTGGGATGGTTTGAAAATCATGGCAATTTCTCTTTGGTGATCTCTTCCAACTCAATTCTCGCAACTTTTTCTCATGATGACCCTGTGTTGATACTGTGAGGAGAAATTTGATCCAGATCACTCATGTGGCTGAAAAGGTTAACTACGGTGAAATTAAACAACTGATGGCTAAATTTTTATTAAGAATTTTCTGGCATCAAAGAAGTCACTAGGCAGCAGGGTCTTACCCAGTGACTTCTAATTCTTACTGCAGCTTTTAAAGTGAACTCAGCGGAATCAGCAGTTACATTTTTTCACTGCCCTTATTTGCTATCCTGCCATCGTAGCAGCCTCTCAGGAATAGAAATTGACTTGAATTGGTTCAAAGGTCGGTTGTAATAGATTTCGATCCATTTTGCTTGTTTCTCTTTTTCAAGGTTTGTTGGCAGTCCCCATTAATTATTATTGACGGCAGCAAAAAATGTAATTGTTACTAGGTTTTAACTTCAGGTTCGTGTGTTATTGAAGGGCACAGTAAACACCAGGCGCCTCAAACATGGCCATCTAATAAGTAAGAGATAAAAACTGAAAACAGAGGTATTAATCCATATTTATCCCTCGGGCCCTTCAGGGAAGTATATGAATTAATACCTCCATTCTCGGTATTTATCTCTTACAAATCCCTGAAGCAGGGATTTATACAGATAAATCCGTCATTAATAGTCATAAATTCAATTCACCAGCCCCTATCTTACCTGCTACATTATCAATCCCTCCCCGGACAAAAGAAAATTTGCCAATCATGAAATAACAACAGATGAAAGCTTAACGCAAGCAAACAGAAGTGGAACTAACTGCAAGCAAAGCAGAGTGGAACTAACCGCAAGCAAACTCAAACTTGATATTTTAACTCGAACTCAAAATTCTAACTCGAACTCGTAACTCGAATTCGAACTCATGAAATGGAAAGATCCACTGTGAGGCAAATTGGACAAGAGGGGCAAAGATGTATACAGAAAAGGAAAGGAAAACGTTTCTTTCTCAGTTCTCACCATGGAAGCTGTTGAACCAGGACAACATTAAGCTAACTAAAGATACTTGTGACCGTCACTACGAAATACGTCCGTATGCTTGTGGAGTGTTTTACGTATTTTTTTTTCCTTCAGGATCATATTGGAAAGTGCAGCAA
This sequence comes from Meandrina meandrites, assembly GCA_963693305.1. Classification (NCBI taxonomy): domain Eukaryota; kingdom Metazoa; phylum Cnidaria; class Anthozoa; order Scleractinia; family Meandrinidae; genus Meandrina; species Meandrina meandrites. Next base: position 34,660,807 of record OY855909.1, read on the forward strand.
CTCCCCTGTAACCTGTCCAAACAATTGTGGCCGTTCAATTCCCAGAGAAAAGGTTTGGCATTTGTCTTGTGATTCAGCTATTTCAATTAACGTTGTTGGATAAAGGCATTACAAGCCTACCTGACAAGATCGAGTGGTGGTCTGGGTATTCATTGGAATTTTGCATATTGA